>JAPYZL010127651.1:0-12204 GCA_030522825.1 Platygaster orseoliae
TCGCGCGCCATTTTGCGTGACGTCACTAGGCAGATGCAACATCAACACAGAGCATTGATTTGCAGTGTTTTTGTTTATTTAAATATTGAATAACATTAATTTAAGTAAATCTTTTCTATAAATAAGTTTCAATGAATTAAATTTAAAATATTACTGAAAAATATGAAAATTATTATTAAATTATTAAATAAATTATTATTAAATAAAAAATAATTAAAAAACATTAAGAAATATTAATATAAAATTTTTAATTATAAATAAAATTGAAATATAAATAAATCAAATGAGAATTAAAATAAATTTACGGAATACATTGCATAATTTACATATGATGAATAAAAAATTATAATTCAGTAGGAAAAAAAATTATTTATTCGGCATTTGTGTAAAATCACTGACTGTGCAAATCAATCATATATTATTAATAAATATAGGAAAATCAGTAGTAAGTAATTAAAGAAATGATAATTTTCGACTAAAAATCTGTGAAAATAATAATAAATAATTATCAGTCTAGCAACATTGATTACGATAAACAATAAATCGCAATGAAGAATTGATGTTATCAATTCCAAAATGAATACGTTTTCGACATTTGTTGCCAAAAAATTAGGAGTGAAGTAATTGCAAATGCGGGTAATTACGAGTTTTATTTGCGTGTTTTTACATACAAACGGTTTGGAGATTTAAATTTGCCTGCCTAGTGACGTCACGCTGTGCTTCGATCACCGCATTTATTTTCCCGCCGTTGAAAAATTCAAAGTTTAACATTTTTTTTTCTCAAATTCTAATGATCAAATTAATAAAATTTTTACATTTTCAGTAAAAAAATGAAAAAATTCACACAGGAAAAAATTTTTTTCAATCAAAATTTTTTTTCGCAAGGAGTCTATCCATTCTTGATTTTCAACAGGTTTGTTTCAAAAATCAGTGTACTATAATAAATTTGGGACTCATTCCCAAATTCATCACTGTCTTAAAAACAAAAATCTTAATAATATAGAACTGTTATTCAATCTTCAAACTATTTTTTTAAATCCAGGTTATTTGCCTGAAAATATATTATCAATAGTAAAAATTTTAAGAAATTATTTAATTTTCCCCGAACTGACTTATAACTTCCGAAAATTCGGAAAAAATAAAATAAACTTTTAGAAAATCAGAATTTTAAGGGAATCTGCAGACATTTTTTTTGCCCCACGAAAATTACGAAAATTTTCAATAGATTTTTTTATTTTGTTTTGTAAAATAGCAATAATAATTTTTCTTGTAAAATTCTCATTCTAATCAAATAGTGTGAAATTTTGTGAAACAAAATAAACATACTTTAAATTATCAATAAATTTTTACAAATCAGTAAACTAAAATAAATTTTGGACCGATGTCAAAATTCATCACTGTCTAAAAAATCTGAAAATTTTCGATAGATTTTTTAATTCGTTTTCTAAAATAGCAATCAAAATTTTCTTCTTGTAAAATTCTCATTCTAAACGAATTGTATGAAATTTTGTGTAAAAAAAAATATATTCTTGTTTATCAGTAGATTTTTACAAATCAGTAGACTAAAATAAACTTTCCACTGATGTCAAAACTCATCACTTTCTAAAAAACCAAAGTTTATACACTACTTATGTACTTAGAAAACTATGACTATATATCAAAAATAAAAATGTATATTCAAATTAATTTACAAACCTTAAAAAATAATTTCTCAAAAAAAAACGACTCATTTTTTTACTCGTTCATGCGATATTGAAACCATTACCTTCGAATAAAACGTTTATAAAACTTTACTCAAAGTTTTTAAAAATAGAAAAAACGAACTCAAAGAAACTTTGAAAAAACAATAAATAATCATTCATCTCGAAATTCGCGATTTTTCATAAAAGAAAATATGAAAAATGTATCAATCATATGAATAACTAAATTGTTAATAATTTTTTTAATCAAGCTAACCCTTCAAAATCCTTTGGTAACACTACTTTCGAATATTATTATTTTAACTATCAGCTTATACAGTCCATATTGCAACTCATACACAAAATTTTGTCACACAGTGTTATGTAACAAAAGAATAACAAGTTTCATCCATAATAATAAAAAGTGATGAAAAACATTCCAATTCCACCAAGACGTAAGCTAAAAAATATTTTTTTTGGGAGCCAGGCTTTATAAATATATTTCATAAACATATTATATTTTTTTTAACACCAAATTACTTCCATTTTCTGAAAACTAATTGAAAAACTCTAATTTGTTCGTGTTCATTGAACTTTCACGATTCCAAATCACAGAGTAAAAATCTTCGCTTACGTCTCAGCGCCTTTACAACATTTTCACGATACAATTGAACGTTGCGACAAATGAAAATTAGTAGTTAAAAAGACTCGTTCTGGACGTAATTTTTTTGATCGCACTCGGCAAAATGCGGATTGTTGTGTACTGACCATTATCCAGTGCTATTTTGAAATCGTCGCTGTCTCTCCTTTCCTTTTCCTTCGCAGCTTGCTGTTGTTGCTGTTGATTAACGACCCACAAGGTACCACCCAAGGACAAGGCTATGGTCGTGATCCCGATCATCATTAAGAGGTACATTAATATCGTTTGCGTTACCGGCATTATTTGCACCGCGAGTTTCGACAAAATTATCAGTTCGGTCGTTAATTTTGGTATGTACTGAAAAAAAGCATCAATTGTCATCAACTTAAAGTTGCCATATTTGACATTTTACTATACTGCATATTAATAAATATATTTATTGCTAAATTAACTATATTACATAAAATATGGAAAATAATATTGTAGATTTTCCCAGAATATAGTAATATATAATAACTAAAGAGTAATATAACGATTACCGGTCATTTTTCCGAATTCATTTTTCCACTGGCCATTTTTCCGAAAAAAAGTTTTCCGAATACCATTTTCCGAAAAGTTTTTTTTTTCTAAAGTTCCGAAAAAAATTGTTATTTCGGAATAATGGTCACGCGGAAAAAAAATTTCGGGAAATCGGAAGCGGAAAATGGTATTCGGAAAAATGGATTCGGAAATATGGCGTCGGAAATATTGGTTTCGGAAAAATGACCGGCAACGATCTAATATAATAATATAAATAAAAGAAGAAAAATGTGTAAAAAAAATATTTAAAATAATGAAAAAATAAATTTAACTATATAATAATAAAAATTTTTATTATATTTATTTTATGATTATCTATTTTTATTAAATTATATTTTTAAATATATAATAAAAAGTATTTATGATAATAAAAAAATATATACATAAGAAAATATATTTAAAAAATTATAATAATATAATAATAATATAAGTAGTAATATAATAACTATAAGAATGTAGTCATTTCTTCAATATATATAGTACAAATTGCTAGGTTTTTTTCTCAGCGAGATTTTTCAATTAGAAACAACAAAATTTGTCATGGAGTTAATTACCAATAATTGAGTAAACAATATTTTTTGTATTATATAAATATATATATATATATATATATAAAATATATTGATATATTTATTTATATATTATGATCAACAATGTTTCATATTTAATTATAAAAATTAATTAATTAACAATATTTTGAAAAATTATCGATCAATGTTAATATTGATATGAAAATTCCTAGTATCAACTACTTATTAACTATAATTATTGATTATTATGTAAATCAATGAATAATTCTAATTCTAATAATTTTTATTGATAATTACAATAGTTATAAATAAATGCTTAATAATAATTTAAAATCATTTGAAATATTTATTATAGAATATTATATTTTTAAAATATATCAATAAAAGGTTCATGATACACTTATAGAATAATATTAGAAAAAACAATAAAGTGTAACAAAAAATTGACAATACTTAGAATTATTTGAAATTTATATTATGAGTGATAAAAATATTATTATTATTCATCTTATTATTATTGATATTATTGTTAATTGATATTATAATAATATTTATTATTATTGATATTATAATTATTTAGAAATTTTATTGAAAGTTATTAAGAGTTTAGTATTTTCTGTCACACCAACTTTATTGTTTTTCAAGTAAAACAAAAACATTTCAACAATTTAAAGGATTTTGAAAATTTTTATATTTTTATATATATTCCTCGATTTTCAAAAACATATATAAACAAACTCAAAACAAAAAAATTTAATACTGACACATGTATATTGAAATATTTGTTATCAAAAATTTTCATTTCGATTTCGTTTTTAAAGAAACACTAGTGAACTATTCGCAACAAATTTTGAAGAATACTATAAAACTTTGTACTAACGAAAATTCGTAAAAAGATTTCTGTAAAACATTTTGTAAAATTTTTACATATAATCATTTCGGAGTTCTTTCTTATCGTATTTTTGCAATTTTCCAACATTGAAATTTGTCTCTAGTCTATACAAGTTTTCAGAAATTTTTTTTCAGTTATGAAAAACTACGGAGAATATGGAATTTCCAATCGTGTTTTTCTTCATTTTTCGAGGAAAATAACGACATTTTAATAATGAAATTCGCTGTTGGGGCAATATTCTAATAAGTAAATGGAAAATTGCAATTCACAATAATAGTGTAAAACCTGCAATATTATTATAAAACTTAGAATATTTCTTTAATTTTTTAACAATTTATGACAATTGTTAAAGCTGCATAAAAGTCTCTTATTTTTTAAATTTACGATAACTGCAATACCACCAGAACTTTTTAGAACTTTCAAAATGTATTTGTTGAGTTTTTTTTTTTTGAAAAAATCATTCACATCTAAGAATTTTCAAAACTCAAAGTTCAATCAATTTTTGAAAAATCAAAATCATTCATTTTAATTTAATTTAATTTTCATTTCATTCAAAATCATTTATTTTCATTATCAAAAATCAAAATCATTAAAAATCATTTTTCAAAAATCAAAATCATAAATCATTTTTCAAAAATCAAATTGATTGAAGTCAAGTTCAATCAATTCATGTCCTTTTCTACGATTTAGAAAATCCTCAATTTAAAAAAAAAAAAATGATATTCTTGTGAATTTCAAACTTTTAACAATATTTTTTATTAAATGAACATTAAAAAATCACTGCCTAAAAGAAAATCAACTTACAAGATCATTCCAAAACAGAGGAATCGCCATATCACCAAAAGGCCTGATTCGTGAAAAATATGAGTTGTGCTGCATGACCAGATTTGTTTGCATCCTGGAATTCACTTTTAAAGGGATTCCAATCTCCTGTAAAGTAAAAACTCAACAATGTGAAAACTATTTAAATATTGGTTTTGTATGTTAAGAAAAATTTAAGATTAGTTACAAAATTACTTTAATTCGAACAGTGTAAAATATAATGAACTTGATAGACATCATTTTTTATGATTGTGTTAATTGACAATTAAATAATTTATTACTTCATTATAATTTGTATACTTCATATTTTATATATTATTTATTTATTTTTATTATATAAAACTTCATTACTTAATTATATATTTATTTATATTATACTTTTTTTTACTTTTATTGAATATTTAATAAGAATATACTGATTGCACTAAATATTAAAAAAAAAAAAATTATAGCGTATTTATAATTTCATTACGTTATAGCATTTGATGTTATTTCTTCATTCTTTTTTATTTATATTGCAAAAATTTACCGGTTGAAGGATGACCTCGGTCCCGTGTTTCTTCCTATCAGGATTCAAGCCCTCGATATTTTCCATCAAAGTCGGGTCAGCGTCAAGGAAATGAGGTAAGGACGTGGCTGCAGGAATATCTGAAGCGAAAGGCGTCATTGATATGAAATCATTAACGTAGACTTGATTACCGTGAAATTTTTTTTTTTACGAAGGACTAAAGAATCGAGGTCAAACTTGCACCCAAAAAATTTAAAGAAATTCGTTCAGTTTTTCAAGAACATTTAGACGGTGAAAAGTTACTTCAAAAAAGTGAAAACAAAATTTTGGTTTGAAAAAAAAATGGTTGAGAGGGGTTTTTTGAAAAAATCTGTTTCGATATGATTTTTTTTTAAGATCTAAAAAAATATTCAAAGTTTTTTGAACATTTTGATTCCCAGAGCAGTGAATTGCAGAGAAACATAGAAATTCATGATATCAGGAAAATTTTTGGGTTGTATAAATAATGAGGAAATATGAAAAATACAATAAAATAAAAATTAGGTTTCATAATATTGAATACATAAATAAATTATTGAATACGTAAATAAAATATAACCGAATAAAAAAAATGATACATTATATACTAATTAATATTAAATTTTAATAATTCTAAAACTTAAAATATAAAAATATAAAACTAAAAAAAAATAATAAATAAATAAAAAAAAAAGTAAATTACTGAATACGTAATTAAATTATTGAATACGTAATTAAGAAATAATTGAATGAAAAAAAAAAATGTTCGACTCTCGATTCCAAAACTTATAGAACTTTGATACTCCGAAATTCGTTCAATCGAAAAATCTCACAACCATAACTAGATAGTCAAAGACTAAAAATCATAAAATCCCAAAAGTGTTCTATTTTTTATTGGTTTTTTCAAAAAATTTTACGATTAGGTATTAAAATTGATAATAAATATAATAAATATAATAATAATAATAATAATAATAATAATAATAATAATAATAATAATAATATAAATACAAAATAAAGTAATATTATAATAATATAAAATTAATAATAATAAATAGGGATGATTCTCATAATTATAATATATTCTATAAGGTAATCGATTACGATTTACGTATTTTATGTTATTTATATAAATTTGTCGTATTTTTTGGTTTTTTCATAGGTGTTTTGTATTTCTCTTATTCACTTCATAGATTTCTAGAACTCGACGATAAATTATTGAAATTTACATCGATCTTGAGTTCCCAAAATTTTTGTAGATTTCCAATTTATTTGTAGATGACTAAATAGATTTATGGAATTCAATGCTCTATAGTTATAATTTTAAAAGAATGTCAAAAATATATTTTTTTTCATTACAATTTAAAGCAGTTTTTCGATAAATCTAATAATTGTTTCCAGTATTTCTAAAGATATTTGCGAAAATTCGATTTACGTAGATTTTGAATATTTGATAAATTTTGTATATTTTCGCACTTTTCAAAGTATTTAAATAATTTTTTAGCGTTTTATAATATTCTTATAGATAAAAAAAAATGCGTCACTTTGTTAAAAGACGAGTTTTTATAGATTTTTTGTATTTTTATTATTCACTCCACAGATTTCTAGAAATGGATAATAAATTTTTCAAATTTTCATCAATTTTGAGTTTCTTTTATCTTTACATATATTTTAAATTTATGTATAGATCACTATATAAATTTATGGAATTCGATGTTCTATAATTATAATTTAAAGGAATCTCAAAAATGTGTATCACTTCTTATTCTAATCTAAAGGAATTTTTTGATTAGTCTATTCATTTTTTCCAGTACATATTTCTAAGGATGTTTACGAAAATTCAATTTACGTAGATTTTGAATATTTTACAAATTATTAATATTTTCGCTTGTTTTAAAGGTGTTAACATGATTTTATAGCGTTTTATTGTATTCTTTTAAAAAAAATGCGTTCAAAGGAATATCATATCAACTTAATATAGTTTTTGAAATTTTTTATCTTGCAAAATGTCATTTAAATATGTAATATAAACTAGCATATAAATTTTTTTATTTATTGTATGGATTTTTTCTGATTATTTGTTCATTCCAAAAATTAACCATGATTTTAACCAAAAACAAAAATGATATAACGAAAAATTAACCTATTTTCCGAAATGTGATAAATTGTTTTATTTTTAAAACATAGTTTTTTGATTTTGTTTTTTTTTTTAAATCTGCTAATTTCAATTTTTATTTTATCCTAATTCACTTTATTTTCATAAAATACTAAAAAATAATTTTTTTCATTTTCTACCTAGTTTTTCAAATCCAATCAAATAACTTTGTTATTCAGTGAGTTTTTTTTTACTGTAAGGATAATGTGTGTATTTCAAAAAAGCAAATTTGGTTTAAAATGTAAGAAATTGAAAAAAAAATTTTTTTAAATCTCCACTAAAGTAAAATTCAAATATATGTTCTTTAGCTAAACCAAATGATTATCATGTTATTTACCAAAAATGATTTTTTTGAATGCTTCACAATAAATTAAATACATAATTATAATATAAAAAATAAATAAAAGTTATTAAAAATTCATAATAATAAAAAATTTTAAATATTGATTACAAAAGAAATTTAATAAATTATTAAAAAAAACATATATAAAATTGAAAAATAATCAAAAATTGAATAAAATTAATAATAAATTATTGAATAATAATTAAAATTTCATTATAATTAATAATAAATAATTGAATCAGAGTCAAAAATTGAATAATAATCAAAAATTGAATAAAATGCATAATAAATAATTGAACAATTATCAAAAATTAAATAAAATTCATAATAAATAATCGAAAAATAAAATAATAACTGAATAATACTCAAAATAAACCCATCAATTTATTCAAACAGTTATCAAATCGGGCCATTTCATTACTTTCAGTAGAAAGCTCCACTATTTGGTCAGCCATAGTCGCATCTAACGTACATGCCCTTTCCTAACGCTACACAACTTTCGCTTTTCCAAACAAATTATTTCTCTTACTCCTTCTTCATTTCACCTAATTTATTAATTTCCAAATTTTCTCATCTTTCAAACAAACATCAAAAATCCCTTTTTTTCTGAATTAAAAAAAAGACCTTCTCGCAGAGGAAAAGTTTGAACGAAATTACCACTGCTTTTATGAAGGTGAACTAACTGATGAATGGCGGTGCAATGGTAATTACGATTGACTTTCAATGATAATACAGATAATTATGACAGTCAGCGATGCGAGAAATAACTCGATTCGAACTTTGTCGCGCACGCAAAAAGGTCATGTTTGTAACAAAGTTTCAGCTGGAAGTGACGCGTTTTTTCCAGACGTTCAATGAAAAAAATTGCTTGGAAAGCGAAAATGTACAATTTCCTTGTTTGCTTTAGAATTTTACATGGAACTTGGAATATTTTGTTTTGACTTGAAAGACAGTATTTGGCAATCAATCGGTAATTTGATGTACAGTTAAGAATAATATCAATGAAAAATAGTGATAATAATAGTGATAAATTGATAAATTCCATTGGAAATAATAATATATTATTATATAGTAACATTTTTTTGAAATTATAATATTATAAATTTTATAATAATTTTTTTAATTATGACTTATTATCATGATTTAATTATTATCAATAATAAATTAGATAAATTTACATATTTTTAAAATTATTAACGATTATTTTATTATTATAATTTAATAATTTACAATTTTTCATAATACATTTGTCATAAAACTGTATTAAAATAACTAAAATAATAATTATAAAAAATAATACATATTTCTTAAAAATAATTATAATAATGGTAATTTCATAGATATTTTTTGGTTAGATAATTTTAATTATTAATGAAATCAATAAATTATTATTTAGATTATACATATAATCATACTATTTTTTTTATTTTATAAGAATAAACTATATTTTATTCCATATATATTATTTATAAATTAAATTTTTTCAATTTAACTTTTAATTAAAGAAAAAAACACGAAAAAAGTTTAAACTGAAATTTTTTTTACTTACTGTAGTAGCAGGGAGTCAAATCGGAGAGTCCTTTTTTAAGACATTGATCCTTTTTGCGACAGTAACACGCGTTTTCCGGATTGAGTTCTGGGGGATCAAGGAAATTTTCTTGGAGCTCGTACATGTACCCGCGAAGACCTGATTCCATCCTGACTTCTTTTTTGAACTCGATTGGAAGCGCTCGGCAAAAAGCTTTTCGAAATACCCGGAAAACTGTGTTCTTGTCGAGGTTTGGAGGAAACATTTCTCCTTCGCTCGCGCCCTTGATAGTATTGCATTTCGTGTTGCTGTAGAAAAACAGTAAAAAAAAACAAGTAAAGAAAATGTCATGGAGAATTGGCAGATATATGTAACCGCTAATGCAATTTTAATTTTTTGTTGAATTGACGTTAGTTATAAATAGCGATTATTTTATTAACATGATAATTTTATTTACAAGTGTTTTAATTGTGTAAATTATTTTAATTGAATGAATAATAATATAATAATTTAAAATAATTGTCTAAATTGACTGAGTTGTAATATAAGATAATTTTATTTACGTGAGTTACAGTTAACAATTAAAAAATTGAAACTTAGAATTTATGAAAAACATTAATTCATGAAGTTTCGTGAATTTCGAAGAACAGCTTATGTAATGATACAATTCGTATGAAAAAGTTCGATCGAAATTGAACGAAATTTTTATCTAACATGTGCTTGACAAAGAGTTCAGATAAAAAAGTCAGTAATCTTTCAGGATTTTTTAAAGTATTCAAAATTTTTTCAATTCAAAATTGAAATAGAGTAATGGAGTTAATGCAATCTTCAAAAAATTTTTACGTAAGTTTCATATAATTAATATTAAACGGTAATAACATAATTCAAATATTTATTGTAAATAATTTTGAATATTGTAAATATTAAACAAAATTTATATGAAATATTAATTCACATACTTCCTATATATTAACAATTTTTTTATTATTATAATTTCATAATTTACAATTTTTCATAATATATTTCTAATAAAACGGTAATAACGTAAATAAAATAATTATTGTCAATAACTTTAAGTATTGTATGTATTAAATAAAAAATAATTAATGAAATATTTTAAATAAAAATTAACCTTTTTTATGGAAAATTATGTATTTTAAAATTTTAATTTTAATTTGCAAAGTGAATTAAAAATAATTTGAAATTTTTATTTTTAAAAATTAAGATTAATATTAAGTGAGAATTCATGATTGAAAATTTGAAACTTATAATTTATAAGAACATGAATTCATGAAGTTTCGTGAATTTTGAAGAACATTTTATATTATAATACAATTTGTATGAAAAAATTTTCTTGCAATTGATCAAAATTTTTATAAAACTTGACGCTTGTCAAAGAAATAAATAAAAAGGTCTGAATTTTATGATTTTGTAAAGTATACAACAATTTTCAACTCAAAATTCAAATATAGTAATGGGGTGAATTCGATTTTTAAAGAATATTTACGCAAGTTTTAATTAACGATTGAAAAATCAAAAATCAGAATTTATAAAAAACAAAAATTCGTAAAACTTTGTAAATTTTAAAGAACATTTTATGTTATATAATTTATACAAAAAAACCTAATTGCAATTAATAGAAGAATTTTTATCGAACATAAAGCTTGTCAGAGTCAGATAAAAAAATTAGTATAATTTTTCAGAATTTTCAAAAGTATAGTAAATTTTTAACTCAAAATTCAAATAAAGTAATGGGGCTATTGCAATTTAAAAAAAAAGATTTACGTGAGTTATAATAAACGATTGAAAATTTTAAACTCAGAATTTATAAAAAATATGAATTCATGAAGTTTTGTGAATTTTGAAGAACATTTTGTTATGATAAAATTTGTATGAAAAAATTTTATTGCAATTCAACGAAATATTAATCCAACATAACGCTTATCAAAGAATTAGATAAAAAAGTCAGTAGTTTTTCAGGATTTTGAGAAGTATTGAAAAATTTATAACTCGAAATTAAAATGATGTAACTGAGTTAAGGGGGGGGGGGGGTAAGGGATAACTTAAAAAAAAAAGCTTTTTTCGCTGATTTTTTACGGAGATACAGCTCAAGCGAATTTATTCAAACTTTTTTTAAATTATAAAGCATCATCTAGAGAATATTTCGTTAAATTTTTGTAATTATATATTGAAATATAAGCCGGTGACAGAGCGTTTCCCAAAACGTCTTTTTGAAAACATGTTGTACGGTGAACACGATAACTCGGCGTAGAATTATCGGAAATCAAAAAATTTGGTCAATTTACTTAAAGTAAGAGTTAATTCTAACCCCCCCCCCCCCGGACGTTGAAAAGTTATTATTTTCGTTTTTCAACAAGTCGGGGGGTATTAAAGCAAAAAACACGATTTTTCGCTAAATTTTCCGCCATTTTTTGAGTAAAAAACTACCTAAATATAAAAATAGAAAAATTTGAAAACCGTAGGGGGGAGGCATTTTATACCATGAAAGT
>JAPYZL010127729.1:0-17827 GCA_030522825.1 Platygaster orseoliae
TTTTTGTAAGGTTGTAATTTATAAGAATCTAAATCACTAGGGGTACAGATCAGCAACTCAGGCAGTTATTAGTATTTTCGAATTCATTTTTTTTTAATTGTGAATAAACTATTATGATACAATTATAATCAATAACTACTTCTTAAGAAGCGTTAGTCAATTTTAGGTTGCTTATTACAAGCCGATTTAATTATAAGCAAAGATATGGTTTTTTTAATGCATGTAAATAATCATAATTTCACAATGTTAAAAATGCGCAACAAATTTCTATACAATAGATTCCCTTCCATCATAATTACATCAAGCTGAATATTCAAATGAAAACTGTGACGAACTAAAATTTTTTGCTAATTTCAATAAAAATTAACTTTTTGTACAAGCAATAAAGGGGAGGGGGTGAAAAAAATAGTTTGCTTAGGGCGCCAATTTTTCACGAGCCGTTCCTGGTAACCAAGTAATTTTCAATACTCAATACTCCTTTTACAAACGATTTGCTAACGAAACGTTTCTATACCCGCTTTTCTCAAATCATAAATTCGATAAAATTTTCCTCCTAATACCTGCAATCAATTAAAATTCTTTTCTTTTTGAATGCGTTCCTGAATAGACATTTCCGAAAAACTCACTCATTCCATAAGCACTTGCAAATATTACTTCTACGTTGTTCGTGCAGTGCAGCTAAGACGTTTCCTGCGAAATCGATTCGCGAACAATTTTCAGAACAAAACACGTGAAATATTAAAAACCTCGCTGCCTGAGTGCACATCAATATTTTTCGGTGAATCCACACTCTGAATCGAATTCACCCCGTTTCACTAACCGACTCCCCGTGACATTAAATTTAATGAAACATCTCCATAAACGCTTCAGCCACGACATAAATTCACCAAAATCATCCATGTCGAAGTTCCATTTGGCTTTCACACGCAGAGAAGCTGCAAACGGGTCGCGTCAATAAAACGGTACGTCACTTCTAAACGCCAACTTCCGTCAACATATTCATCGAGTCCTCAGTCATTTCGCCAACTGTAAAAATTGCAGCGCTATTTTCCAGGACGATGTGAAAACGTCGCCGGAAATCATCGCGATCGAATAAATTCCGGGAATTTCACGAGCGTAAACGTCACCAAGTTCTATACAAAGCGTGCAATAGATAAAAGTAATAATCCTTCTTAAGAATCGCCAGATTTATAACTCCACGGCGCGGCAAGTTTTAATTAAATCGTAAAAAATCCAATATAGCGGGCCGTTCGTTTTCCTAGTTGTCCATCGCATAATTCGTGCCGTCGCGAGGCCGTGGACCCGTGATTCGCGAAGGAAATAAAACGCAAGGTCCGGTGGACGTGGTTTTGGCCGATAGGCAAGAAAAATGGCGAGATTTTACGAATCCGGCGAGATAGCGCCTTAGAGACCGCGTTTCGAATTGTCTTTTCCCCAAACTTGATAAAGCCGGCTATTCGTCTCGTGATTTGTGCTGGGCTCAAGAAAAAGTTTCGTTGACTCTACGAAACATAAAATCAGGAGATCGTCAGATGTTGCTATTTGATGGTAGGAGTCAGGGATAGGTTTTATTTAAATATCCATCTCAATATTGTTTTTTTAACTATGAGTTAAGAGAAATTTTTGGAACACTTCGATTTCTAGAGCTTCGAATCTCAAAAAGGTATTATATAAATTCAGAAAATCAGAAAACCCTTCGGAATATGTAAATAATGGGGAAATATGAAGAATGCTAAAAATCACAGAAAAAGATAACATTCTAACTTCAGTGATCTCAAAGTCACGAAAATAGTGTTCTTTTATATTGGATAAGGACATAAAATATGTTAGACTAAGAACTCGAAAACCAAAATTTTGAAACTCCGACATTCGTGAAATTGAAAGATCTTTTTTATATATTTTCTTGCTATTTATTTTCTTTCAATTTAATTCACTTAATTCATTTTTTATTACAAAAAAGAAATTTATTTCGAAAATTAGAATTATAACTTCGAAAATGTTTTATCCTTTGAAACTTTATGATCTTTATACTCAGCTGCTTATTCACTTGGTGATAAAATTATTTCCAATAAAGCGTTGAATCATAAAAATAACTTACCTAGTTTTTTTTAATATTAACATTACTTACAGAACTTGTTTCAGTGGTCGTCATAAAAAGCGGGCAGGTGAGTGACTTGAAATGCCTGCATTAAAAAAAAAATAGATAAAAATAGTACTTCAAAGCCGAAAAAGGCAAAGAATAAGAAAGTTATTTCGTATATTTTACGAATATTGTAATATACGTTGATATTAACTTCACAATCCTGAAAAGTTTTTAAAGAACGTAAATAATATAGACCCATATATACATATATAGACTTCATTGCTTCCGTACTCACTAGAGCGCATGAAATAAACCTGGTTATTTTTTGTTGAAAATTTAAGACAAGCGACGCCCTCACCTCCATCATTTTCAATGAAAAATAGGTTTTTAAAGGATTTGGTTTTTTTTTTTTAATTATTTGGTACAAATGCTTCCCTTACTTCCAGCATTTTCATTGGATTATGTTTTTTATGAGTGTAGAGATTTCCTTAGACATTCAAAAATAATCATTTCATTCTACTGATCTAGGAATTCGTAAAAATGATTTCTGATAAAAAAGGTAATTGAATTTGATGAATATATATTCAAAAATGCATATAATTATTTCAAAATTGGAAACTGAGTTACAAATATTGTGAATTATTATTCTATTAATTTGAAAGATATATTGTATACATTAATTGTTGTTTCATCGAATAATGAAAATTATTATTTAATTTTTACATACAATTTTTTTACATAAAATGTTTAGTATATTAATTTCAAAATTTTCATTTTATTTTACAAAATTATTTTTCTGATAAAATTATGTCTCAAACAAATTCTATACCATTTAAAATAGTCAGCTTGTACACAGAGATGTTAACTTAAAGATTGAGGGATTTATTTAGACATTCAATTATAAACATTTCATGTAACCGATTTAAGAATTTAAAAAACTATAAAAAGCTCAATAAAAATGTGATTAGAATTTTATTTAAATAAAAATGAAAAATGATTTGCATTAGAGATTTCATTTTACCTCACATTGACTTGAGAACATTTATTCTATCACACACGTTTATTTATATCGCGAAAAAGAGATTTCCTTTATTTCACTTTGTTTATTTATTTATGAATATCAAACTATTGATGGGCATCGATGCAGACTTCAATTTAATGAAGATTTGATTTAATAAAAAAATTGCATGAAAAAATTATAAAAAAATGTGTTAAGATTTTGTTTATTATTATTATTATTATTATTATTATTATTATTATTATTATTATTATTATTATTATTATTATTATTATTATTATTATTATTATTATTATTATTTAATAATAATCAATAATAATGTGAAGTACAACAGCTGATTGTGCTTCCTGAAAGTAGCTTTCACATTGTACTGATTTTTACGCTGCAGCTGCTGCGCATCCTTCTTTTCCATTCTAGCTTAAATATCCAAATAATGCAAACCCATTCATAAAGAATATATAAATTCAACTGCATTACCTTTGAAGGCCGAATTCAGAGACACAAACTAGCGAGATTTATCATGCATTCCCCGAAAGGTCAACACATGGGAATCGACGGGATCGATAATCAATGATCCTGGTCCACATGAACCTCCGGAAAACTGAAACCCACGGATCGTGTTGATGAAACGGCTGCTTACGATAAAATTTTACGGTTCTGCCTAGAGCCCGAGGTCGTTTTTGGAACAAAGTAGAGTCGGGTAGACAGGAAATGAAAAGCCGAAATATGTGCTGGAGGAGGAGCTGATCGAACTTTGGACGTTATCGACAGCGATGGAACTCGTATTTACCGCGAACAATGTTTTCAGCCACGGAAAGAGAAACAAAAAAACCCAGGTTCGCTTTCGATGAAAAAAAAAAAAATCTTTTATAGAAGAAATGTACAGAAAGACGATTGTACTTCAGAGTATAACGGTAGGATTAAAAGTAAGGGAGGGGTGGTTGAGGATAATGTAACGTTGTGCAAAAACTCAAAATGCACATTTTGATAAAAGGAAATCCTCTTCCCCCCCCCCCCTCCCGGTTTAGATACCACTTCCTATTTCTCATTTTCCAAAATTGGTTTAAAATATCAACGATTCGTTATAAATAGGAATTCGCGCTTACGAAGCAGCGGAAGCTGCGCGAATGTGGCGGAGTGTCCCCAAAAGATAAGGGACGACTGACGATTGTTCACAGCGTATCACTTTGCTGTGTCCTCGGTCCGATGTTTCGGGACAAAAGACCTACAAAATACAATAATGACGACGCGGTCTCGCGAGCCGGGAGTTTTAGAGGATTTTGGGGTTTGACCGGATTTTGGGTTGAATCCGAGTCGTAGTTTGGGGCTTTGGTAACAATGCACTTTGTGTTCCCCGAGAAAAGAGATCTACGTAACGGAGTAGAAATTTTTCTCTAGGCTGATGTCGTTGCCTCATTAAATTAGAATTTTTTTGGATTTTATTGGAATAACAATTATCATAAAAAGTTTGAATGAAAATCTATTTCTCATTTCGTTTAATCTGGATTAAATCACAAACAAAGCTTTCGGGGGTTCAAACCCATTCCGAAATTCAAAAAAATTAAACTATCATTTCATGTGAAAATTAATACAGTTATGATATGATAAATACTGAAAATGCGAATTTCTAAAACTAGTGCATTGATGATAGTTATGATGATGAAATCAGTATAAAATTATCAAGGATGAACTGATTCAAATGTAAAAAACAAAATAATCGGTTTCATTTATATTGTAGGTAGATACTATTAATTTCTTGTTGTATTATAGCTCTTGGAGAATTCTTCCTTTTCTCTCATCGTAGTCAAATAAAAAAAAAAGATTAAAACAAGAATAAACAATCTCAATTCATCTAAGTTATTGCAATTTATTGAAATCGTTTGACTCCCATCAGACTGATTGATAAATCTCATGAATAAACGAATACGTACGAACTGGTCGAAAACAACTATAATCCTCTTTTCTCGCATTGGATTTTTACAGTTCTGGTCGGCCTACGTGCCTTGTGCATCGCAACATCTCGATTCTGTTCAGTGGGCGCTTGAGCAAATCGATCTCATTCGAAGGCTGGTCAACAAGCACTCGCAAAGTATGGTCCTCGTTACTACTGCCGAAGGTATGTGCCATTTTCAGTGTTTACAAAATACCCAAATACTCGAAACAACCTACACAGTCACGAATTTCCTACACAATTTGCAGGATTCCAATAATCTTCCAGAACTAAGTAAAATTTATGTATATCTAATGTTGAACAAACTTCCACAACTAAGAGAAACTTGTAAGAATCGATAAAAGTTTTCTGCAAAAGTTTTCATACTTTCCTGATCTCGATACACACTCTCACAAAGGCTCTGTTTGTATTGACAAGATGACAATTTATTACAAGTTTTTGTCAATAAGGCAGTCGATGAAAATAAAATTGAAATATAATTGAAATGAGAATGAATTTTGAAAACTTGAGAAGGGTCCAACAAAAAATCGAAAGCTAGGATATGACAAATTCATCTATTAGATTACTTTTTTCCTTCAACCATGCCTCTGAGAGATCAGTTTTTATTGAACAATACATATTGTTGTTCCAAATGTAGAATTTCAAATTATCTAACAGTAATAAAAGTGTCACTACTCATCAGTTGCTTTTAAATAAAGTTTCAGTCAGGGATGTTGAAATCTCGAAACAATATAAAGTTATTTACAGTTCTGGGAAAATCCTCAAAGTTGGTATTATTTTTCAGTGTTTTCCGGTTCTATTCGATCATAACGCACTCAGAAATGAGAACTCGTACGTTCTCCATTATTTCCCTGCGAATAGCTACGTTCTAGCGATCCCTTCCCGTCTCTTTTCCAATTATTTTAGCGTTATGCAAATCCCTTGATGAAACTCGCCAAAGTTTCGCTCTTGATCAAGGTCCCCGAACAGTTGTCGCAGTTGCTCGGGGTGTTACCAATTGCGAGAAATTCGCTTTAAAAGCAGAGAGGAGAAATGGAAGAATTAAATAAACGTCATAAAGAAGTAATAGTATATTGTGCGACTAGTGGGAGAAAGAGAACATTCCACGAGTGCGGTGAACACGTGAGTGGAATGGTTCTCCTTCGACCAATAGTCGCACATAATACTTTTTACAACGACTACAAGGAATTTGTAATTTTGGAGCCCGCTGAAAGAAGGAAAAATAATGGCTTTTCTGACTGATTGGTACAACAATGGCCCTAGTATTATTTACAACCGTGGGAAAAGTAATTCTCCCATGGTTTAGCGTGAGAGAAGTTCTTCTCCCATGCTGTACACGTCAACAGTCAGATAATTCATTATTATTCCAACTCTTAACACGAGTCCGAAATTACGTATTCCTTGACGAAAAATTTTTTTCTGAAGTGATCTATGATACCAAAATCATCAACTTTTAGTGAACCAAAAATCGTTTCATAAAAGTGTGTTTAATTTTTTTTTCTTGTAAACTTGACAATTTCTTAAGTTTAAAGAAATAACGACTGACTTTAAAGCTTAAATATGTTTTGAGGAGTTAAGAACGTTAAAAATAAATTAATAATATACAGGGTGTCCCATAGTCAACAATTAATATTTTAGGGGATTATAGTTTGTGAAATTCTAAGATAATTTTTCCTTTGCCATTCTTCACAAAACTCAAAATCAAAAAAGATATTTAAGTTCGAAATTTAAACAATAAACACGTTCTTACGAGAAGTAGGGATAGAAACCATTGACCAAAATTTACTGGAATGTTCTCCATATATTTCTGACTCGAAAAGTCCTTTGCCACTTTTCACAAAACTCAAAATCAAAAAAAATATTCGAGTTGAAAGTTTCAACCAATCAGATTTCTCAGATTTCAAATTCAAGTATCTTTTTTGATTTTGAGTTTTTTGAAAAACTGCAAAGGACTTTTCTACTCAGAAAAATATGCAGAAAATTTCGGTAGATTTTGGTTCGTGGTTTTTATCCACACTCCTCGTAAGAACACGTTTATTGGTTGAATTTCAAACTCGAATATCTTCTTTGATTTTGAATTTTGTGAAAAATGATAAAGGAAAAATTATCTTCGAATTGCACAAAACATAAACCCTTGAAATATTAATTGTTGACTTTGGGACACCCTGTATATAATTTTTTTCTTATAATAAGAAATTAAAAAAATCCCTATGCATTATGCATTACAGAAGATTTTTTTATTCAAATTAAATCGTAAGTCATCGTTTATAACATAAGAAAATTTTTTTCAATAAATGTATAATTCAGTTTCCGAGTTTGTGTATGAAAATTTGATAGATTCAATATTATTATTACCCTTCAATTATAATCTGAATGACTTTTCTGAACAAATATTTCAAGAATATTTATGACATATTGAAAGTTTTGGCGCCGTTCAATCGCTACACCATTAAAAATATTCAGAATTCTAAAAGAAATAAAATATCACTCAACCATATTGAAACATACATTTTAAGCTTATGAAGAATATACAAGCATTACGTTGCAAAATTTGCAGAGATTTTGAACAGTTTTAGACGTAAGATAAGCCAAACCTTATTTCCTGCTGTCTCAGAAAATTTTCACTTCTTTTGTTGAATGGCAAATGTTAAACTTGACTCAGGAAAAACGTCATAAATATTTAAGATCATTCTCCATTTTTCTTCCGAGAAAAAATACGATGGAAGTAGAACGTTACTAGCACGAACATCAAACTTTCAAATAAACTGACTGCTAAGGCTTGAAACAAAAATGAGAAAAGTTTATATACTTAAACACTGACTAACTAATAAAATGTTTTCACGATATTGAATTTTTTAATTATACTATTTCGTATTTATCGATCTAAACATAAAAAAAAACTTGAAGATTACGATTATTTCAAGTCTTTCATCAAAGTACGTGCCTGAATGTCCGTGATCTTTTCTACTAAAAATAGTGATAAAGTTTCCATTTTTACAATTACATTTTCAAGCTAGTTTTTAATTCTTCATGTGAATATTGTAAATTGTTTCTGTTTCGATACTTTTAGCAATAAACATTCTTAAATGAAAATTCGAAAAAAAAAACGTCTTTTACGTATTGAACATGCATTTCAAATGCTTCACGAATGTCCCCTAGTCAAAAAGACTCGCTGCCGTATGCTGAAAAATTCCAAATGCGGATCTTTCATTTATTTTGTGGTTCTGGCACGAAGTCTGTCTCGGACCAATTGGCAAGTGGCCAATAATCCATATGGTCTCCAGATTCATACGAATGTGCTAAACGGATCATTACACAATTCAGAAACACACTTAAGATACAGATATACGACCAATTTTTCATAATTTTAAACAACTTCAGAAGCGGAGTCGTTGAAAACATTGTAAATTCACTTCGCATGAATCTTTTCCTTTTTCTTTTCTTTTTGCAAAAATTTCAATATTATAAATATATATTTGTTGTAACCACGTACTCCCTAAATTCCTTCGAGTAGAATTTAGCTTGAAGGATTAACTCAAAAAACTTGAGTGGATTAGTAGCCGTTTTTTTTGAGTTTGATTCACGCTCGGGTGATGGTCGGATGACGGTCAGGTGACTGTCCGATCAAGGTCGGGTCAAGGTTGAGTCATCGTCAGGTCAAGATAAAGTCAAGGTCATGTCCTGATTTGACCTTGACTCGACCAGAATCTTACTTGACTTGACCTTCGCCTGATTCTGACTTGACCTTGACTTGATCTTGACTCGACCTTCATCTGACTCAACCTTGACCTAACCCTGACCTGACCTTGACTCTACCTTCACCTGAGTTGACCACACTCCTACTTGATCTTTACTCGACCATTACTTGACCTTCATCTGACTCTGACTCGACCTGATTCTTCTTTGCTTTTGACTCCTTTTTACCTTGACTTGACCTTACCTTGATCTGACTCTGACTTAACTTGACCTTGACAGAATATTTCCGAACATTCATGAACCATTCCGAACTTACCCGAACATGCACGAACCCTTCCGAACAGACCCAAATATCACTGAATATTCCCCAATATTTACAAACATCTTTAAACAATTACAAATAGGGTAGTTACTCACGTGTTGAATTCATTACACTTTTTTTGTGGGCCTGAGAAATATTTGAATGATAAATTTAAGCCAATAGAGGTTAATTTAATATAATTGCTGGAAGTAATTTTGAAATGAAGTTTTTCTTTAGAACATTTTTATTCTGTGGAAAAAATTCTCAACCAAAAAAATTGTAAACGGTTGACGTAGTTGTACGTAATGGCACGGACTTTCTGTGCCTCTGCCCAAGTTTCATTTTTTCTCTAACAGGATGAATTCATGCAACTTCAGATATCGATTCGAAACACGCTTTAAATTATTCATCGTGAACTCGTTTTGTCTCAAGATCCTGTTCAATAATGATATTTTTCACCTAGGAGTTATATCAATAAATTTCTTCGAGAAAGTAAAGCTTCAGGAAATCAAGTTTAGACAAATTGAACATTAATCTTTTGTTGAATTTTTAAAGCAGTCGAGTGTATTTATAGGTCTCATTGAAATTCTCCAATAAATCTATGTATTAAAATGATCTTGCGATTTTCAAACACACGATCATGTTGTCGAATTGGGATGAAATATTATCAAAATTGTTAATTAGAATGATAAATGTAAGTGAAGAATTACCTCTAGATTTGATTTAGTCTCGCTATAAAAGTTCAATGTATAAGAATTTTTTTATATTGACACATAAAATCCAGAAACGTTGAGATCTTGGATTGATTTTTTTTCACTACTGCGTAGACTTATGACTTCAAAATTAATAATTTAATATAATATACCATCATAATCACAAACATAAATAATACATATTCTATCAAAAAAAAAGATAACTCATGTCATTATTCAATATCAATTAGACTTGCACCGATTTTATTTCAAACTTTACTTTTTACTTTAATTTCAGCTAATGTACAACTCGCCAAAGCACTAAAAGTACATGGAAATCCAGGCTTGCTACGAACATAATTCCGAGAAAAAACTAAATTTACACAAAAATTATCATAAAAAGGAAACCTTCACAAAAAAGTAATTAAATGATTACGAACGCCGATGTACAGCAGAAATGCTACTTCGTTATCTCAATTACTTTAGCTTTATATCTGAATCCCAGCGACGTTCAAAATCAATTTTTTTTCATGGCTTTTTTAATTTTGATTTTTTACTTACACCTTGAACTTTCCAGATCACCAATTATTCCTCTTTAATAATGACATTAGCACTGCCATTTCTTTTTCTGATCTTCTTCATTACGTGTGGGAATTTCATAGTTTTAAAAATTAGGTATACAATGCTGGAAAGAGATTATAAGTACTTAGGACTACTTTTATCGTTGGAAAATCATATTTTTGTAATAATTTAATCAAATTTTTGTAATATAAAAAAGTGAACTTTGAAACCTATGTAGATTGCCAACTTCAAAATGCACAGTTTCACTCAAGGCATTCTTGTTTCATAAAAAATACTTTCAAAACTCATAAAACTCATTCAAAACTTCTTTAACGTTTTTCTTCAAAATATAATAATACGTGAAGTTAAACATAAAATCACTATTTATTTTTCTTCATCGAGCGAAAATATTAACTAACTAAAAAGAAAGAAAAATTCGCTCTACTGTTGGCCAGTAATGAAATGATGCATGGCCGGGTATTCTGTATTTGATGCAGTTAATTCCAAGCGAATACAAAAATTGTGCGATTTCCTGTGTATGCACGAGAGCGCAGTAGTAATTAGCACATGATTAATGATATACTTAGGACATACACATCACGCGGCGCTCTTATTATCCGTATAAATCCCTCGCCTTCCCGGCACAAAACATCATGGCAACTACCACCGAAATTCAACAAGATGTTCCGAGAACGAATTAATTATTTAATCCCATCACTTGGCGCCCATCCTCGAATACGTAACATTCGAGCAAATATCAATTCCGGGCTTATGTGCATAGCGCTAAATATTGATGAGAGGTAACGGGCTAAAATTAATGCAACGTAAACAATGTTCCAACAAGCCAAGCCAAGCGCTTCACTGATACAGCAGATTTTATTGCATTCCTCGTTAAATTTCAATCAGAATGTATAGATGATTATTTTGAACAAACTAAGTGCATGTGGTGAATAGAGTTCGGGAAAAACATGTTTCGGGAGTTATGAACGAGGAATAATATTTTAGGATAAATCCTCGTTTTGTGGAGTTTTCGAATAAGCTTTAATTTGTTGGAATTTTCACTCGTCAATACTATCTTGACATGAAGAAAAAATGAACAAAGTGACTTATAAGTATTGAAAATGAAAAATGAAGTTTATTTATTGGTATCACTTCTAAGGAACGAAAATGAACACTTGCTTTTCGTTTAAGTTTGTTTTAATTACCTCATTCAATCTATTTATTCAACAGGTGATTAAAATCGTGACAAATTGATTGTTTCAGGCATAGAAAAGGCTCACAAAGAGGGCAAATTAGCGAGCCTCATAGGAGTCGAGGGTGGACACGCAATCGGTGCCAGTCTCGCTGTTCTAAGAATGTTGTACGAGTTGGGTGCGAGATATCTTACACTCACACACACGTGCAACACCCCTTGGTGAGTGTCACATAATGAAATTTTCCTTCCTGGAACTGCGAAAGTTTGAGCAGTCTAAAAAACAACTTTTACGAGATTTTTCACGTAATTAAATAAGAAGCAAAATGCGGTACATGTTTCCACAGTTTTTTCCACAATTTTGCGGGAATCTGTTTTTTCTAAACTGGCTTGAAATTAAAAAATCTTTCGTTTCAATTTAATCTAGTACGAAACGAAAATTTAGCAATATCTCAAAAACTGTTCCCTTTCTGAAGTTATGTTCTAATTTTCGAATTCAGGGCTTTATTTGACTCTAAAAATCACTTTGAAATGTCTTGAGTCCAAAAAAAAAAAAAAAATTGAAGTTTATAAACTAGTGAATTGTATACATTAATGCTAAAGTTAAAAACTCTTGAAGGGCAGACTGCAGCACGGCGGATGAACCGGGTCAAGTGCCTCACAACGGTGGTCTTTCGAATTTCGGAAAGGTGAGCAATCGCACTTTACTCGAATCCCTAAATGTCCCGTAAAGCGTTGTACATGTTTTTCTCCTAAGAAAATGAAACGTGGAAAAGCGCCATTATGGCTTCAGTCCATCCATTAAATTACCTTATTCAATTTCCTTAATGGACTTTCTTTAAGTCGTTCATCACGTCTTGCAAAAATTTCATTTCCCGAAACAGAAAGTCACTTTTTCTCGTTATTTTTTTACTCATCACCTGAATTGAATCACTATTATCAAATCTCTGTAATGTTTAAGGGGCTATTCTACCCAAATGGCCCGGAAATTACTACTTTTTTCTAGAGATGTTGTAAAAAAAACTATTGAATATTTTGGAATGAAACTTCTTGTTTATTGAACTGCATTATTTAAATAACAAATTACAATTTCGATAATCATAAGATATTTTTTTGAATTGCAATGGCAACGTCTTGAAGTTGAGGCTGCAGGAAAATAAGTTGCTCCACGGTTGACATGATTTTGCACGTTCAAATTATCTGAAACACAGAAAATTGAATTTTTTTTAATCAGTGGACTTGTCGCTATGGTCGGTACTAAAAGATATTGAAAATCTTGTTTTTAAAAAATTTAACACTACTTTTCACGTAAAATTATGATTTTTACATAATGAATTTGACGTAAATAATAGTGTAAAATTGTTTAAAAACAAGATTTTCAATATCTATTAGTACCGACCATAGCGACAAGTCCACTAAATAAAAAAAATATGATTTTTTGTGTTTCAGATAATTTGAACGTGCAAAATCATGTCAACCGTGGAGCAACTTTTTTTTCTGCAGCCTCAACTTCAAGACGTTGCCATTGCAATTCATTGTTATTAAAATAATGTAGTTCAACAAAAAAAACGTTTCATTCCAAAATATTCAATAGTTTTTTTTCACAAGATCTCTAAAAAAAAAGTAGTTATTTCCGGGCCATTTAGGTAGAATACCCCCTTAAGCTAATTATTTCCATATATTATTGTAGGGGAGACCAGGGCTAAGCCGGCCGGATTTAGGCATTGTATATTTTTAATAACAATTTTATATTTTTTCTTACAAATACTTATTTTGGTTGAAAGAATGACTCTTAAACTTCGAATTGCTGAAAGACTTTTTTGAATACCATCAACAGTTCTCATAATAATTAAAAAAGTATGCGACGTATAAACCGGGGCTAACCCGGCCTTGCCGGGGCGAACCCGGCCCCTGCCGGGGCTAAACCGGCCTATATCTGAAATCATTCGGCACTACCAAAATTTTCGATTAAAAAGCACATAATAAGCAAAGACACATTTCATTGCACAAAACACAAATCACAAGAAATTTATTTATTTCCCTTGGATACATTTACGTAAGATACATTAACATACACATTAAAAATTTTCAGTGAAAGACGAACATCATTGCTGCGGTGTTTTTTCATTTTTCGTAACGTCTTTTTTTTATCACAGCTTGTCTTTTTGGTGAAAACATTGCTTTTTTTTCAAGGTGTGTTGGGTCATTAAAGATGGTCCGGAGACAAAAAATGGTTTTTCGTTTACCAGGAAATGAAATATAGCGAAATTTATAACAAAAAAAGTGAAAAAAATAAAAACAAATATTTTTGCTGCTTTCTAGGATGAACAAAAAATTGTGTACACTTCGACATTTCAACTTGAAATGTTGGAGCGTAGTTTTCGAACACACACCTGCCGGGAAATGTAAAGTAAAAAAAAAACTTTTATTTTTGACCCAACAAGATAGAAACCGCCCTTAATTCGGCTTTAGCCATAATAATTAGAGGCCGGTTTAGCCCGGGTAATCGGGGGCCGGGTTAGCCTCAAAAGTAATTTTTTTTCATTTTCGTAAAAAAATATGAAAGATTCAAAAAAATGAATTTATCGCAATTGATAATTATTACTCGATGCTCAATCTACGATGTAAGCTTACTTGTTCTTTCTTTATTCTTATATTGTTGTTGTAAGTCGCAAAAATATCACCTCCAAATCGTCGTTACACCTTACTCTCAACGCGTCGATTTTACGTTTGGCCTTCTAGAATTTTTCGTATTCATCCGAATGACTTGACATTTTGTTTGAGATATCGTGGGTATTAGGCCTTCTTCAGGCATAAATTACTTCAGGCATAAATTACAAGTTTTTACAATCGATAGTTTTTTTATAATCGATAGTGGCCGGTTTAGCCCCAGGGCCGGCTTAGCCCCGGTCTCCCATATTTGGGATACAATCACATGAGTGCCACGTATGAATATGTAATAGGTGCATTTCCAAGTGCTTAAAAAACGTTTGATTGGTATAAACAAGGTAAATCTCGTTCCCTTCCTTGTTCTACATAATCCAGAAAAAACGAAAAATTCGAAATTCGTCGCTGACTCGGCGCCAGTGAAAGTCGAGCCAAGAACTTTTTTCCTTTCCTCCCCTACTTTTTTACGTGAAGTCTTCTATAACTCATAATATACGCTGCAAGATGTCAGAGAAATTTTTCTGAAACATCTCCTAACGTTTTTACGAAAAAGGAAATTGTTGAATGGAAAAAGTATTGTACATTTGCATCGAAACAAACGTGTACTGCTTAAAAGCAAGATTGACGTTTGAACAAAGTTTACTCAGTAACTTTTTGTTTTTCGGTAAATGTGATATAGAAATTTCATCACGTAGTTTGTAAAACAATTAATTGAAGAAAATCAACTCTCAAAATCCAAAAAATACGAACCATGTAAGTAGCACAACACTTTTCAAATCGAGGGGGAGTATGTAAATGTATTATCTTCAATCACCCCCCCCCCCGGGGTAATGATTCTGATACTGTAAGATGTTACGAAAAAATTCTACGAAATCTCTTATCCCATATTTCATTGCTCGCTGCCAAACGCAGCAGTTAACATTAATCATTAGCCGAGCTCCCTCCTTCAGCCTGGTCGCGTCGAAACAACTTTACACTACTTAAATTTCATCAGTCAATTTCAAGAACATTCCCAAGCGTTGCAACCAAAGAAAATAATAGCTCGAGGAACGTAAATTAACCGTTAGCAACAAAAGAAGGGGCGTGAAAAGAGTAAATTTATCTTTACAGTTTTTAATGAAATGCCAATTTCACGCGAGAATCAACATTCTAAAGGTTGGTGAAGTTGTAAAGGATTCTTTTGTACAAATTTACGAGCGCGTAAGATGCGATTGTTACGACTTGACTGAAATTAACAGGAAAAAAATTTTTTTAAATGCGCTGCAATCAGCTTGAAAGCTTTTCGAAAAAAATGAAAAAAAAAGCAAAAACAGTATAATCGAAAAATATTCCGTACTGAAAGAAATAGCAAGAATTTTGATTAATTTAAAGGGGAGACGGAGAGAAATAAAAATATAGATTGTAATGTCGTTGAAAATGGAAAAATTCCTTTTCGTTTGTTTCATATTCTAAATGATAATTGAAATTTTTGAAATTGTCGACGATTTCTTTACGATAAAACGTTTTTTGTTTTTAAAAAATTTCATTGACATATGACGGTTTCTGTAGTTCTATGAAAGTTTTAAAAATGTCCAAAATTTCGATTTCAAACATTATACGAAAAAAAAAGAAAATACGCGATAAATTTTTGCGAAACTGAATTCTTTAAGTCGTCAATAAATAAACACCAAAAGGATTTTAAAAAATAAGTTTGATTTTTAGAGTAACTTGCAATAATAAATATAAATTGAAAAAGTTGTATAATACTTACGATTGCAAAAAAAAAACATCTTGAGAAATTCATTTCTATTATGTTTTTCGTAAAAAAATGCATACTTTTATTAGTTACTTCAAATTTATTTCATGACGCATTTCAGGAAATAGATCAAACCCGAAGAAAAAATGAAAGTAATCATTTTTACATGAAAAAAATTGTTTAAACGAATTTCTCTCATTCTAGTATTTTCATTTTCTAAAATGAGTCATATTCTGGAGTTTTTTCCAATTTAAGTTTATCATTGTTAATAACTCAAAAAATTGAGCAAAATTTTCAAAATTCTGTTGGGATTTATTATTCTAAATTAACGATCAATCAGAGCTAAATTTGTCAATTGGGAACAAATTTAATATTTTTTAATACAAACCAAGATTTTTTGGGGTTTTTAAATATTTTTCGAGTATTTTAGTTTTTTATTCAAAAAATGAAAAAAAAAACATCTCAACAAAATGATAGATTTCACAAAAACAAATAATTGATTGGTCGTAAGCGGACCGGAAAAAAATCAATTTATTCCTATATTCGTAATAGAAATATTCTCAACTACTATTTCAAAGTTTTCTGATCGATGATTTATCGTAAATTGGCTAAAAATGGCTGCGGTAAAGGATTACCCCAGTATCTATTTCAGAGGTCTACGTGATATGAAAAAGAATCGGAACGTTCCAACATTAATCACATTGATTGAATTTTTCGCTCTAATATTCTTAATGAGAAATGGAACGAGTGACAGTCAGAATTTTAAAAGAGAAGTGGATTGTTAAAAATGCATTGAAATTATTACCAAGTATAAAGTGCAAAGTATTGATTTTTTTTATTCGTTTTCAAGAACGAAACTTTTTATCACATGTTGATATATCCATATGAAAAACGCAACGATATAGTAACACCAAGTATACTTTTTTACTTATTACTACAAATTATTTTGATTTATTTTCCAATAATCAGAAAACTTGATGAATACAATAAATTTCTAGCTACTCATTAAAACAATGGCCTGAAAATTTCTCAATTAAAAATTCCCCTTCTTTTCTTCCTTGGGAAAAATCGTTCAAACTGGAAGTAATATTCTCGATTCAACGTTGGCAAAGGTACTCATCACGGTTAGGAGTCCACGAAAATTGTCAAGTGTGCATTCACAGTGCACACGCGACTACTTTCGTCAGGCCTGAAAGCGGCAATGCAATATTAAGCAGGATCCCGTTGATAGTGAGTTTGTAAGTCGGCTTGTGTCGGTGCGCGCCCAGTCGCTCGACGCTATTTCAACTTCTGCGACTCCCTATGAATGGGAGAACTACAGTTCATGCTCGGCTTACCCTCCACTATAACTGCAAAACTACCTCGATTGACATTACAAACAAATAATTATTCGCTGTTCCTATAATTTAACTCGCCATAAATTGAATACAAAGACGTAGACCAAAATTTTTTCTTTAAACCTTAATTGAGGGCCCGGAAAGCAAAACAGCGGGAGCGCTCGACCTAGTAAGTAAGGGAGGGGGCATAACGCAAAGATCCGATCAAAAGAAAGACGAAAACGAAATATTTCAATAAAATTTTTTTATTTAACTCGCCATAACTCTGGAACTAGATATTGGAATGAAATGAAATTTGGACACATAATTTTTCCTTCTTTAGCGATACTCCTGAAGTGCAGAAAAATTCATTGGCATTATTTATTTATATATATATATTATAACTCGGCGCGGTCATTGATTTATTCATACTGCAGCTATAATAATAATGCAATCAACATGAAATTTTTATGGAGACTTCTTTGCTTTATAATAAAGAAAACTTGTCAATAAAAGTTTTGAAAATCTCGAGGTTTTGGGTTAATATTTAATATCATTGTTTATTGTTATTTCAACAATAAATAAATAATATCAATGAGTTTTTCTTCACTTTGA
>JAPYZL010127743.1:0-10443 GCA_030522825.1 Platygaster orseoliae
GTAGAAATAGCTTGTGGAAATGAAGATTTGTTTGGTTGAAAAACATTAAAAATTTGACTAAAAAACTGGGTGCCCCTATAAATTTGGGACACACTGTAGTACAATTGTCTCTTTTTCCTTGCCATTTGGAGTAAATGAGAGATACGTGCTTTTTTTGGTGACCAATATAAAAGGTTGACAGGATTTAGATAAAGACGCTACTGAGTAATTTTGAAAAATTCGATAAAAAAAATTAAAGGGTTTCTAGGACAACGTAATAAGCTCGTGCCTGTATAGATGTATTTTACAGCTTTTTAATAACATGGGATTCTGGCTTGCAAAAAGTCTACTTTACAACAGATATATATTTTTTTGCGAATTTATCATAGTTTTGTTACATAGCGTACTTAGTGATAAAATGTGATTTTTTGTAATTTTTTTATAGTGCGAAATGTATTTCACGAGCTATGTGCTCCATTCTTAGGATTTACGTTATTATTTTTATATTTAAATTATCAATATTTTTTTTATTGAAATATTGTATATTTATCATTAAATTTGATGCCCATCAAAATTTTAAAATTTATATAAAAAAATACATATGTTAGCAAGGTTCATAGCGTCCAGAACCCGTTCGTTTCTTCCATTCGAACATTTTTAATTATATATAAGCAGAGATGGGCGCCAATTACATTTTGATCATTTTCACATTGCGAAACAACTATCTAAATTTCGTCGCAGAATTATGAAAATGTGTCAATAGATGTATTTTTCCCTCTATTTTTCATAATTACAGTCAATAGGTATCAATTACAGCGTTCGTTACACCTCAATTACAGAAAAACCACTTGTAATTACAAAAATCTGTAATCGATGTAACTTATATAAGTTACATCGATATTTTGACATTATAGTAATTGTAACAATTGATTTATATTTGAGAAATGTATTCTCACACTATAAGAAATGCGAAAATACTCAAGTTTTTAACTATTTTCTAATGTGGTTCACATTGGTGGCCTAAGCTTAAATAATAAAATGTAACCTTATTCTGAAATATAAGTTTCTTATTTTACAATGGTTTCAATGATAAAATAATTTTGCAAAATACTCACAAAAAGGTGCTTCTCGCACCTGAAAATCAACGCGAAGAAGGTGCATTTCCAACACCGCGCAACGGCGGCCATTTCGAATTATAGTTCAAAATAGCCGCCGTTGAGTTTTGTATCCCTGGTTTTCTGTCGGTAATAATACCTTCCCCTAGGTAATAAGCACCAAAAACACGCAATAACACGTGACGCTCACTTAACCAAATCGCCGGTCGGAAATGCACGTCCTTCGTGTTTGTTTTCAGGTGCAGAAAGCACCTTTTTTGTGCGTGTTTTGCAAAAAAATATTTACAGATATAATAAATTTCCTTTTTACTGAAAAAACAAAAATTCATGATTTTGCTAAAGTCCTTATTTTTTAAAAGACTTGAAAATCTGTCAAATCTAAGATGAAAAATCTCAAAGCACATAAATACTGTGTTTTTGTCTATGATTCACAGAATTATTGTAAGAATTGCATCAAAATTTTTTGAAATAAGTTGATTTCAAATTGTTTTACGTGCTAATAATTATTATTGTTGATTGTACAATCATAATAACTCATATTTTCATTTTTTGAAGAGTAAAATCAAATGAAAAAGTTCACAAAATTCGATAAATTTAAAAATAATTGAATTGCTGCTTCCCACAGTATTTTTCGGATTACCTTGATTACGTACATCTTCAGAAAAAAAATTTAGATTTTTCATTTGACTGATAGGTAATGGGAAAGTTAAAAATAAATAAGAATCTTCGAAAAGTTTTATATTAGAAACTTTTAGTACACGTACATTAAAGTTTAAATTCTTAAAAAATATATTACTTTTATACCTTTAATTATTAAACAATCGAAATTATTGTTCATTGAAACTTTTTAAAGTCGTATAACTCATGTATCCAATGATTCAGAAAAAAAAACGGATATCGAGTAATATAAGAAGGGTGATAGGGTCATTCTATCGACGGGTCCTGCCAGAAGAACGTATAACTCGCGGCACCTGAACATTCGAACGTACCGTTTATCGCTCCTGAACATTTTGGCGTACAATTAACAGAAGTTAAACATTCCAACGTAGCCACACATTCACAGTTGCGAGATAACTTGATGTGAAGTTTCCGTCACTCAAGAAACACAATGATAGCTTGAAAACAATATGTTACACATGTTTCTAATCACATACCTTTAATTTATATTTTTAAGATATTATTTTTAGACTCAGTTTTCTGTAATTTTCAACAGAATCATAAACATCATTTTTTCAATATAAAGCAAGAAAAATATTAAAAATATTTGTCCATGAAAAAATTCACGCGTAACACAAATAATTTTTCTTGCACCAGCACTGAAAAATGATAATAATGTAGTGGATTTCGAAAAAATAATTCTATAGTACAATAAATAATCCTCATAATAATTTTTTATTATTTAAAAATATGAAAGCAGTAAACTTTATTATGAAAAATTGATTTATTTACTCAAAAAATATTTTTGACGTAAACATTTTTAAGTATCTACCCTTCTGTCTTGATATTTTACTGTTTTTGATAATTTTCAGAGTTATTACTTATGAAACAATCATTTAAATAATTATGATATTAGTGTCGTTAAACATTTTTTTCAATTAAGTTGGTCTTAAAAGAATAAAATGATAATTGTTCTCAAGATTCGTTCCCGGAGTCATCAATGGCATATTTTACATATTGTAATAAATAAAATTCATTTTTTTAAACAATTACATGTAAGTAACTACTGCGAAAATATTTTTTTGTAAAAAGCATATGTCTTTCATGGTTTCTTAAGCCGTTCTTTGCATATTTTGCATCGATAATATTGACAATTATACTACAATAAAATTTTTTTCTTTAAATAATAAAATGTAACTAATTATTGTTGCAAACAAAATTTTTTTTCAAGACGCATATGCTCTTCATGGTTTTAAAAGCCGTCTTTTCCATATTTTTCATCAGAATAATGAAATTTGTGAAATTTATTTGTTAGAATAATAAAATTTAACTAATTATTATTGCAAAAAAATTTTGTTCAAGACGCATATGCTTTTTATGGTTTCGAAAGTCGTCTTTTGCATATTTTGCGTCAGAATGAAGTAAAAAAGTAAATACCTGGTAAAGACGAAAAGAATATATTCATTATCTTAGATCGAAACATTTAATTATACTAAAAAAAAATCATAAGAATATATCATATTTAATATTTAATTTAACAATATAATTAAAAAATTTAATATTTATTGTGTAATAAACATAAACACAAACAATTAATAAAGGTTGATTAATAAAGAAGGTGTAAGTTAGTCTCAAATTCAAGTTTTGTTTTTTTTTTACTTATAGTATTACATCACGTAAATTGAATATTTAAAGAAGCAAAAAAAAATAGTATTATTACTTTTATAGTTTATTTTAGAAATATTTGAATATAAGAATATTGTTCATTGATTATAATAAAATCATTTGATAGATTATATCTTATCTAATCTTCCATGCATTGAATAAAGTCTTGTTCCTTTCATTCCGAAATTTTTTAAACATTTAATGTTCCGACTACGGAAAATTAGAAATAAATTAAATATTTTTAATAACTGAACTTAGAATTGGTGATAGTCATAATAAAAAAACATTTTCTTTATGTAAAACAGTAAAAAAGCTTTTCAAAAACTTCCCTAACAATCGTTAGTTCGAGTGGCTTCGAGTTCAAAGACGTCCTGATTTGTTTTTCAATTTTAAAGGGTAAAAATTGAAAATTGGTTTCCTAATTTTTTGTGGAACATTTTTGAGGGTTACAAGAAACAAATAATGACTTTTTTGGAAAAAGTCCAAAAATGGAGTTATGCTGGAATGTTTAACCTCTGTCAATTGTACGCCAAAATGTTCAGGAGCGATAAACAGTACGTTCGCATGTTCAGGTGCCGCAAGTTATACGTTCTTCTGGCAGGGACCCATCGCTATGTATTTTAAAAATTTAGAGTGAATAGTCAAATTAGAATTGTCAGTTATCCAGTTTTCCAAAAATACAAATTTAATTGTTAAACCGTCTAAAAAATTAAATTTTTACAATTTGAGGTTTGAAAAAATTTGGTTGGTCTATTAGTAATATTCGAAAGTCAAAAGTAATAAATTACACAAATCAATACTACAGATACAAAATAATCAATTTCAAAACTTGACAATACTAGGCTATATGCATTTCAATATTTAGGAATTGTATAAGAATTTTTCTTTATCATATAAGGAAAAAAAAAATTGGAATCGACTCGGTAACAAACAAATTTAAAAGTCACGAATTTCGAAAACACATCGAATATTTGTTTGTACATGTACATCAGATTTGTTTTAAAATTTTTCGCTGACAAGACACTGATTTTCATTTTCAAATTTGATTTTCAAACTGAATATTATTCTAAAAAATTATAAAATTATACAATCTTAAACCCTCCACCTTACCGCATTGGTAAAAAAAATTATCATTAAGCTCGTTAAAAAACTGAAAGGTTTTCAACTTTATAAAATGCTACATAAAAAACAAAAAAATCCTTTGATTAAAGACTGAATAAATTTTTCAGTTGAAAAATTGAGAATGATTTACACAAGACAGTTTATGCAATGCTGTAAAAACTTATTATGAAAAAAACTCAAAAGTTCTGAACCAAGACATTCCTTTCAAGCACAAGAATTCAGAACTGCTTATTAATGAACAATACTTTTTTATTCCCAACGCTGAAAGTTTCTTTTTTCGCCATAATGACGTGCAACGAGTTCCTAACCACACTCGATGACGATGCAGATTCAGTGTCGTGGGATACATCGCGCAGTTCATTGGGTCATCGATGAAAAGTAGCAATTCGGTCATTTTAGTTTCCACGAGAGCTGTCTCGACTCTTTCAGTACGCAACAAAAAAAATTGCGAAATTGAAGAGGACTTTTCTTGAAAAATAATTATTTCATTTCAAGTCTCGTCGCATTCTTTGATGAAAATAACTAGTATCATTTGATTCAACAATGAATAAAACGAACAAAATTCTTTGTGATGACCTGAAGTCATCATTAAAAGTGTAAAGTTTGAAATAAACGTGAAAAATCTTCTTTTTTGTCATAACATTTTTATCCTTCATTGATTCTTAAAACTCTCACCATGCTGTCACAAAAAAGACATCCAAAAGTTATCTAAAAATAAATCGTGAATCCTTTAAAAATCAGCCATGAAAGTAACATTTGATGCAACAAAATCTGCCACAGCATTTACATTGTAACGTTGGGAAATTCGAGCAATCGATCGAGTTGGAACACGATAATTACGGTGTAAGATCGCCTACAAAATCGAGAGGATGAAGATTCAACATGATGATACGTTTTAATGTGAGAGTGAGACTAGCGGAAGTCTGTATGGAGAAATCTCAGTGGATTAATGATTGGTATAATAAGATGAATCTCGTGACGCTCCAGGGTTTTCGTGTTCCATGTTTTGTGCGTTTTACCCACAAGAGAAAGGCTTCTGAAGGTAAATTCTTCGGCTATCACACTTGCACTTTTTCGGAATCATAACGGATTTTCATTCTACTTTGTCAGCGTGTTTCTTGGATAGTATTTGAATGTTTCAAAGCTTGTTGCTCTTAGAATCTCGACCTGATAAAACCACAATGATATTTCTACAATATCGTTGTTAATCATTTCCATGTTCAACTTACATAAACAATTAATCAACTTGATAGTGTTTTGCTGTTTAAATAGTTTTTGTAACTATTTTTTATACTTTTATTGTCATTTTTACATATTTTCATGTGTTTTTATAACTTTATTGTGAGATTAAATTTATTTAAAATTTGAAAAATTGCTTCTTTTTCTCTTTTTATATCAATCTAGAAAACTTGACAAGTATTAGAAAATTCCAAGATATCTTATCAAGTTCAGCGAATTTACATAATACATAGAAAAATAAAGAAAGTTTATATCAAGCCAGAAATTCTGAAAATTGTGAAAAATAACAAAAATCGTAAATTAAAGAAAATTCTAATTGTTTGATGAGATTCAAAGAATTTAGATAATTTGCAAACAATATTTATAAGTTGTGTAGATTATTTTTATTATTACATAGTTATATTTAATTCAGCGAATATTTATACTTCCTGAAACCTTTGAAAAATGCGCTGACTGTAGGGGAGACCGGGGCTATTCGGGACGGATTTTGTATTATGCTCATTTTAGTTAGTACATTTTATTTTTTTTTTTTTTTGCAATTTATATATACCACTGGAAAGCTTGAACCCTCCCGTAGAGAACAGTGATAATAGTTTGCCGGTGTAACCAATTTTTTTTTGGTAGCTCTGGGAAAAACTTAACGAATACATTTGTCCCAGAATAGCCCCTATAGCGGGGCTATTCGGGACAATTTGCAGTAAAGCAAATAACAAACACTTCAGATATTTGATGTTTTAGTTTGATGTTTAGTTTAAGTTTGATGTTTAAGTTTTATTTAATACTTCATTTGTTACAAACATTGACTTCACTTTTTTTATTTACTTTTCATTGATATTTTATTATATTTACGTTGAATTATCATCGCTCGACTCTTGTAAAACATTTTTCGGTCGCGTCTGACGTTTTGGCTGCTGTCTTGTGCAATTTTCAGTGCTTTTAATTGCTTTGGTGGAGTTTTTTGTTTTCTTTTTTATAGTTTTTGGGGTTTTCTTGATTTTTCCCGGTTTTTTTATTGGTCCACTTTCTTTTTTGCGTCGAGCCAATTCTGCGTCCCGAATAGCCCCGACACGATTTTGTAACAATGATTATATTATAGTATAATTATAGTAAATACAATATTCGTATTGTATAAATTATAATTATAGTAAATATAGTAACTAATTACTAATTACTAATTACTAATTATAGTAAATACAATATATAAATACAATATTCGCATTATAATAAATACAAGCATGAAGATAAATCAAAATCACAACATAAATCTTATTCCCTGATCATAACTAAGCAAAAAAACTTACTTCCTGAGAACCGCAGCCTTTTTTAATCCTGAAAATCGAAAAGTTTAACGAGAAAGAAAATTCACTTTGGACGCTATTTGATGCCAAAAATCACAAATGCGCCTGTATTCACTGCAATAGAGTTGACATCATTAAAATATATATTTAAAAGATGCACGACAGTGTTTTTTTTTTATTTATTACGGAAGACTGGAAAACTTTTATAGCAACAAGCAATTTTGGAAGATCTTGAGAAGATGTATTAATTTGTTTTAAATTTTCAAAGATTCAAATATTTTAAATCGCCATCGAAGTTCCTGAATATCCTATGAGTTAATTAAATATTAGAAATTACGTAGATTGACAATGATTTATAAATTTAGAAGAGTTTCATAATTTCAGAAGATGTTGATCAGTTCTGTAGATGTCAATATCAGATTTTTTCGAAGTAAGTTTTAATTTAATTTTTGGTATAAATCTGGAAAATTTTACAGGCATTAGAATTAAAAAAGGGAAAGTTCAAATTGTAAAGAACGTGTTTCCAATTTCAAAAATTCTATCGTATAAAATATTCAAAATTTTGAGAATCGTCGTTCATTTTATTAAATCCGAAAATTTGTTAAATTTGAGGTCATATTTTTAAATTCAAAAAATTATTTTTATTGCTATATTTCTCTAAAATATGCTAAAACTGAGGTATTTTTCCATTTTTCATTCATTATTTAGTAAACTCGAAAAACTAATCAAGTATACTAATATCAAACTAATATTTATCAGATTTAACATGTTTCGATTACTTCAAATTACATCTAAGATCTTGAAATTTTCGAAAATATATAGCAGACGTTAAAAATGTCAAAAATTGCGAAAAATTCCGGAAATAAATGAATTGGTGAAACTGAAAAAATTTTTCAAAAATTATATTCGTTAGGCTTATTCATTAGTATATTTCTTCAAAATATTTATAAACTTTTTTTTTCCTTCTCTATATAAATGTAAAGAACTTAAGATATATTTATTTAAAAATAATAAAATACGTTAACAAAGAGAAAACTGTTGATAAAAATATAAAATTTTATAATATCACGTATTTTATTTACAATTGCAGAAATTTTGTGGAGTTCTGAAAAATGGACAATTCGAAAGATGATTCACAATCACATTATATTTAAAATAAAATTTGTATATTTCGACATTCGAAAAATATATTCGTGTTATTAATCATATTTCCTATAAATATCATAAAGGTTTATTTTTCATTATTTAAATAAAATTCTTACGACCTGAAAGAAAAAAAAATACGAAGTGTCGTATAATGTAAAAAAACGATTGAACATTGAAAAGCCTGATAATTGCTGATAATTCGCCAAACTTCTTAATATTTTTAGTATATCAGAAGACGTTCATCAGTTTATTGATCATGCAAAATTTTCAAAATTTCTCAAAATTACAAACAATCGTGTGATATACTCCAAATTTTCAAGTCAAGAAATTCCTTATTGCACTGATATGGTAGATAATATGGAAGAACCCTCAACAAAAATTAGGAAACATGGAACACTCTTAAGAAATTTTTTAAAAAGTGGAAGATTTCGGTGATTCTGCAAAGCTACTGTTTGTAAATTAATTCATTTTCACATGAGAATCTCATTTAGTTACTTTACATATCTAGAATTTTCCACGTAGGCAGAGCTACCCACCATCTCCACATCTTCTACCGTGCCTGATAGAACTGGCTCTCACGACTTTCCCTCGAATTTCAGATTTTCTTCGACCATTAAACACTTTGACCTTCAACAAGTATCTTTTCCCCCTCGCAATCTGATAATTGCAGAGCACATATGATAAGCCTCAAGGCCCCAATTTCCAACTCTTCCAGCTCCTCCACTCAAAAGACAAGAACTAGCTTTATAACCAAGTGAATTTTGCCCCGCGGTTATTATCCCCGCAGCGCGTGCTGTCGTTGATATCCTTTGTCGACTTCGAGCTGTGATGCTTTCCATCTCTATCGCGATTCGCAGATGCGCCTCATTCTTTACGAAAGAGATCATATCACGTCGCAACACAAGCAACTGGATATTTGTTTGAACATTGTAGATACTATTTTCCACAGAACTGCATATCGCTTGATACGAGTTTATCGTTTAGCACCCAACGAAAATCAAGATTCCGTTTACGTGCAAAAAAAGAAATAAGATAAAGCTAAGATCGAGAGGTTATAGAAGGAAACATAAGAGCAAACAGTGCAGTCTGCACTGTCATACATCATATAATGCATGAGATTTGTGCCGATTCTGTTTGTGGTTTGTACAATCGGGATTGAGATACAAATTTTCTGTTTCGCGAATTCCGAGGCCAGTTTGTCCAGTTCAAACTAATTGTTCAATAATAACTGATCACACCACGGAATTTTACAAATATTATTTACATATTTAAATTATTATAACGATTATACATTTGCTCGTGCCAACCAAATCAGTATATTTTATATAGTTGTATACTTTGGATTATACGTTTTTCATTTTTAATGCCGTATTTAAAAACAACTCTGGCAGTTAACAGTTTTTTAAAATTTATTGTTCATCCTGGATATAACTTTTGTATGTCTTTGAAAGTTTGCCTTCACAATGATAGTGACATATGGCATAACTGACCGGCAATCGGAGTTTTGCCGTTCGTGGACAGCAAAACCAATATTTCTCGATTTCACTGTAAACACGCCCCCTCCAATAATCACGCAAAAAACGTGTTTCCCGAACATAAAATCACTTTAACTACTACTATGTTCGTGACTACAACATAGCGAAACAAAGGAACAATGATGAACTCGAGGAATCCTCTGAAACGGGCCCGAAAGTCGCCAAACAATCTACCACTTTACGCCCATCGATGGTTATTAGTACCTTTCATCGTCACCGCGTACGGAAAAGATTTCTTCTGTAATTGACTCTCGGCCGACTCGCGGTTGGCCTTACTTGTAACTTAATAGTCGCTGTATGGGCGCGTGCATGTCTTCATCGTGCGTGCGCAGACGGAGCAAAATGCTTTTGTAAACCGAGGTAAGAGTAACTCGAAGCCCGGGAGAAAACGAGCGGGTGAGTTACCGCGGATGCTGATTTCTCGTACGCAGGTCGTCGAAAAATCATGCCGAGTACATTGGCACTTTATCGGCTGATTTTACCAACTCAATGATTTCTTGCCACTCAAGCGGAAGAAAGTTGCGACGACGGAAAAAAAATCGCGCTATCCTTCAATTTCTAGACGTTTCGCAATTATCGCATTTCATGCTGATTAAGGGGGTCTTCTACCTTGTGGCCTCGTTTTTGATACTGTTTTTTGACAATGGATTGTAGGGGAACCAATAATGCAATCAAGGTGCGGTTTTT
>JAPYZL010127746.1:0-12494 GCA_030522825.1 Platygaster orseoliae
TAGTTGTTAAATAAATCGATTCTATCGATTTTTGTGAAAAAACAGCATCAAAATTAATTCAGGAGCAAAAACAAACCCGACACCGATTACACACCGATAGTTCGGTTTCCGAGGATTGCCAGGGAGGGACTGAAAACTTAAAAATCGACAAAAAAATATTCAACACAATCTTTTCCATGATGAAAAATCTCTAAACTTTTTAAAAAGTTTTTTAAAAACTTATCACAATAATTACAAGTTTTTGAAGTACTTTTAAAAAATTTTAGAAACTTATAATTTTCATCTTAACTAGAAAAATATTTTAAAAATAATAATAATAATAAATAAGTCGTAGATAAATCGGATGCCGAGCAATTTAGTCGACCCGACGTCGGGCCGAACCAAAAACCATTACAGATCGATTTCGGGATCGAATCGGGCCGAACTTTTCCGAGATCGGGCCAAACTCGGTCCGATTTCGGCCCAAACTTAAATTTTTACTCGGGACACGGACGTGCGAATAAGCGCGTAGTAAAGATGGCCGCTAACCTCACCAGCCAATCAGCGCATAGGCAAATTTTGGCAAGTTTGCCATTCTCTTCTTGAGGCTCTCTAAGTATATGTACAAAATATGCAGAAATATGTAACAACTTTTCAATTGTTTTAAATACCATGGATAACAAAAGATCAATCGGTATTTTGCCAGACGATGCTTTGATTAATTTATTTAAATTTGTTCCTCCGTTAGACCGTTTACGCCTGAAGACAGGTTAGTCAAGCAAAATTTAATTTCTAAACATTTGTGAAATTCTAATAAAACTCTCAATAATTTTTATTTTCTAATGATGTATATTTACATTTGTGTTGATTAATTTACTTTTACATCAGGAAAATTTGAAAAATATAATTTTCACTGTGATATTACATTTTCGAAAATTGTTGAAAAAATTGATAATTACAGAAATTTTATCATGTACTCTTTGAAAAAAAGTTCAATTTCATTGTTTTAAAAATGTTTAATTAAAGTTAATTAATAAATAAAAAATTATTCAAATTATGAATTAATCATCAATTATTGATAAATTATGATTTATAAATTAATAATTAATAAATGTATTGTTACAACTTATTAAATGTTATTCAATTTGATTAGTTTAATTTATATAAATGTAATTTAATAAATAAGTGTATTTTAATTGTTTAAATGTTTAAAAATAGTTGATTGTTTTAAAAACTTTTGAAGTGTTTCAAATAGGGACAAGATTTTTTTGTATTTTGTAATTTTTGCTGTTTTATTACTTTATTATTATTATTTATAATTTTTGTATTATTATTGGCTGAATTATTTATGAATATTCCTTGATATACTTTCAAAACCATTACCCTGGTGCTCTTCAGAACCTGTAACTTACAGTACCTTTTACAAGTGTTTTGTGCAAAAAACAACCGTAAGCATATTTGGATTTTTTATTGAAATCAATAATGAAATAAACGATATTCTTTGACGAAAATTACAACTATGTGTATTTTTCTGATTTTTTATCATCCAAACTTGCATAATACTCAAAGAAACTATTTTTATATCTTTTAGGTATTATTTATTTTAAAAAGTTTTCTATTTAAACATCACATTGTAATAAAAAATTGCAAAACAAAAAAATCGAATTTGAAAGTTTCAGATATCCAAAAAATTTTGAAGTTTTTGGATTTACAAAATTTTAAGATCGTAAATTATTGACATTTTTTTATGTATTTTATTTTTGAGATAAAAAATATCCAAAAAGTGCCAAAAGTATTGAATTGTCTAAAATTTTCGATAATGTTGAAATTTTCACAAGATTTTCTTTTTTTTCGAAATTCAAGTTTTGTAAAATTACAAACTGTATAAGGATTTCCGAAATATCATGTTTTTCGAAATTCTTTAAGGTGTAAAAAATTCTCAACATTTTCGTTTCTCTGTAGTTTTAAAATTATAGAAATCCAAAAACTTGAAGTTTTAACATTTCCTAGAATTCCACTATTTCTAAAATTTCTAAAACTCACCAAGTTTTTATTTTGATATTTTGAATTGAAATTGGAAATACAAATTAAAAAAATCAAAATTAACAGTTGATTATCAATTGTCAATAAAAAAAAATTATAAATTCATCACAAATTTAAAATTCGAATACAATTCGAAAAATCAAACTTGGAAGTTTTAAAATCCAAAAATTTTAAGTTTTTTGTTTTTCAAAAATGTCATCATTTCAAGAATTTTCAAAGTTTTTATTCTGAAATTTAAATTTACATCGCAATGCAAAATTGAAAAAATTAAAATTGGGAATAATTTAATTTTAAAAAAATGGAGAAAATTTCAAATTAATCAAAGAATCAGGATTTTTGTAGCACTTAAAAATTATGTATCACGGGTACCCAGAACACCGATAATCAACTAAAATGAATCTGACATTTCAGATAAAGCATATCTTTGCAAATTTTCACATAATTTTTGTCATGTCTGTTCCTAGTGTGCCGTAGGTGGGAGAACGTGTTCAATCTATCATGGAATGATTGTAATACCCTTTCGGTGATCTACAGACCAAACAGAAAATGCAGAAAAATGAGCACAATGTCAGTAGAAGAATTAAAAGCAATGTTAGAATACTGTGGATCCAAAGTGAACATAATAAGACTTGCTGCTAATGATGTAAAGAAGACGCCTGTTGAGTATTTTTGCGAGGATTCACTTATCAAAGAGCCATACGATGATGATTCTGATGATAACAATGATTCATTTTCTTATGTCACTTACGAAATTGAAAAGTTAGTCACAGTTATCACATTGGGTGGTAGTTCTTACGTTCTGCCTGTCTCCATCTTAGAGATTTTTCTCATGATAATTACACACTGTCTATCTCCAAAACGAGTGACTTTTGAATTGGCAGCGACTTATAACTTTTCACACCAAGTCGAAAAATTTGGCCGCATTATAAGCACTTGGATCATCTCTAACCCCAAAATTGAAGTACTTGAAATCGTTTGTAAAGAGATTGGGGAGCTACTTTTGAATAGCGACCGACTCCCATATTCCATCAAAAATCTGTCTCTTTGCTATCCTTGTTTGGATAGTTTAAAACAACAAGTGGTAAATAGCAAAAACACCTTGTAAAGCAATCATTATATCATTAATTTTTTAACTTTTTCCAGGAAACGCTTGAACATCTGCCATCACTTAAAACTCTCACACTGGATTACTGTAGATTCAAAGGAAGTAAGATCATTCGAAATGTTCTCAATAATCCTGAAATATTGAATAAGATTATCTCCAAGGATTGGTTTGATCCTAATGAATTCTGTAATGTAATGAGCAAATTTCGTGAGTTTGGACAGAATAGCGATAACTTTGAATGTCCAAACATCACAAAGATAATCATGGTCAGTGAAAAAAATGCAGAGAATTTTAATAATCCAATCAATGCAAATAAGTCGAAAAGTGGTGTACGTCGCTCCTTGAATTTTACTAGTTGTTCTAATTTAACATATGATCAAATGTTACAAATACTGACGGTGGTGCCAAACTTGAAAGACTTCTCGTACACGGATCAATACGCAACTGTAAATTACATGGTTCCCTTGGTCAACTTTTTCATTTTGAGGGCTATTTCAAATCAACGAAACCTGCGACTTTGTTTCAACACAAATCAAGCTGTGGAGATACGCGACAAACAAAACAGATCATATTTACAAGTCAAGTTTTTCATATGGGATTGTCGCATGGAAGCGAGCAATTTGAATTATATTATTGCAAACTCGCCTGACAGCGCAATAATATTTCGAAAATATTGTTAAACAAAATATTGATCAGAAGCGGCAATATTTTATTTTTATATGCCTGTATTTGTATATGAATGGGAAAAGATGAATACAGTTTCTAAATCCAATCAATTGTTTTTTATTTTACATTCTATTCAATTTGTACGACTTGTATTCTTCATCCAGCAAGGCTATGGGTTATTTTCAAGACAAACAATCAAATTGAAAAAAAAAAAATAATTTATTAAGCATGTACAGAAGCAAAAAAACTCGGACGTACATTTGTTGTCAACTTATGATACTGTTGGCATAGAATTTCAGTTTTCCTGCATATATAAAATGCGTTGTATAATGAATACCAAAATTCTTATGAGTACATATAATTCGCGTTTACTACTGTAGTTTTTAAAATGGAGAGTTCATCCCGAGTTTTGTACCGAACTCGAGACGTGCTCGTTTCTGATACCTCACGTTGGCTCTGAAAAAGAAATACAATGAGAAGAGCGAAAGCCATTTAAAATATAAGTTGTGATTTTTTGATACTTGCTTGATTTCTTGCCACTTAATGAGTTCGTTGACACAGAACGTTAATGGAATGGTACAGAGGAGATAGAGAAGAGCCAAGAGGGCTACAGTACCATCATCTTCTGGTTCAGCAGCTTTTGCCACACAGTAATCATAGAAAACCTTGCCAGAGTACGCCAACTGGAAGCTCAAGCTATGTAAACATTCCATTACTTTGAGTCAGGGGAGGGAGAGGGGTAGCCAAAAGAGATTTTTGGCTGTAAAAAGTAAAAGTAAAATATTTCAAGTTTTTTATTTGCAACACTTCTGGAGAGACTCAAATAATAATTGTAATTTTTTTTATGATCGAGACTTACACAAGGATCACGTTCAACAGCCAGACGCGGTTGTCGCACGGCCTTTTGCGAAAGATCGAAAAGTCACGATGTACGAAACAAGCTGATATCACAACTGCAAAGATTATTCATTGCAATGCTTCAAGACTTCTATAACCAGATCCCCAAAGATTGAAAAAAACATTCTGCCCATGCCCCTGGATATTTACCAAAGTGTGTGGTGAGAAACGTCAGCGCAAAATGCTGAACTGCTGGAAAAGTGATATGATCGTCGCGGGCTTCCCAACTCGTCCAAATCGCACCAGCTCGAGAAGAGGAAGAATTGCCCTGATTCGCTAGTGTGGGGTAGACGTAGAAACAAGTGAGATTGACTTCCACGGCTTTTGCAGCATAATTGGTGCATAAGGTCGTCAGGGTGATGGCCTGCCAGATGACGACAGCGAAGGTTGTTGTCAGAAGTTTGCCACCGTAACACCACATGACAAACAAGGCTACCTGTGACAAAAGCATCATTAATTTTCAGCTTGCCCAAAATTACACGAAAAAGTGGAATAGTGCCGTACCTCTTCATCAAGCATGCACTGATTTTTGCCGGTGGCGCTGAGCATTATGCTGCTGTCATCGACAGGAGTCGCCATCATGGATGTTGCCAGCAGCGGTATGACGAGGCAGATAAGCCACAAAACTTGGCCAATGGAAAGAAGAGGTGGCAAAAGGAAAAAGGCTGACAAAGCTTGACTGAGTGAGAGAGTGACTAGACAACAAAGCCAGAACTGCACACAGTTCCAAAGAGACTTGACGTAGTGACGTGCCTAGAATTTTGAAAATCTCCTTCATCCCTGACAATGTGAAAAAGCTGCTACCACTGATTCGCGTGCCTACTAACCTCTTGGACAAGATATGACAATGAAATGGGATCCTCCCTTTTGACACTAAGAGAACACGCAACCGAGTTGAGCTTCCTGCTTAGTAAAGTGGGTGAAATGCCCTGGTCCTCACGCGTCTCCACTAATGCTGGAACACGCTGGCACACCTGAGGGTACATGGGCTCCACTGCGATCCTAACGCCATTCAAACGTCATTCAACGATAATCTTGCTACCTTACAATATCAATCATCGAAAATGCAAATGCGTTGTTACCCAGCGTCAGCCTGCATGAAGATGGGCATGTTTTCAGCGTTGGCAGATGAACCGAAAACGCACACGATCTCGCCGTATTCTTGCATTATGTGAAGCATCTCGCGTGTCACAGCCGTGTTACAATCCGTAAAGAGGGATACCAGCAATGGCACGTTATCGATCATCTCGATATGCGGTCGTATCTTCTCAATGCCGCGTGGCAGTTTCGCCTAGAGAGCGACAAATCCATTTTCAGTATTATTGCATTGCAATAACTTTTTTTTCTGTTTATACCAACAAGATATGCGCTGTTATGCAAAAGTAACCATGCTGTAAAAAACTGGATTAACAGAATGATCGAGACATACTATTTCTGTAGCGGAAAGAAGCTACAAACCCTATTTGACATGTCAAAGTTAATGGGTGCACTCTGCTCGGTACTGTCGGTGAAGCAACTCAAGGAGCGCCAGGCTTCGTCGTGAAGATCACAACTTCCCAATTCCATGCTCTGTATCAGCACGCTGTCCTCGCTTCGCACCCGCCTTTCCCCTCTGTCTTTTTTATACAAAGCCAGCTCTTCCTCTTCCTCTTCCCTTTCCTTTTGCTCTTCTGCCTTCGTCGCTCGATCCTCTGCATGAATCGAATCAGCGTTTATGGCACTCGGCGCCGACATACTCATGGCACGGGCCTTACCGTCCAAGCTGCAATTATTCAGCAAATAAGGATGGGATCAAGAACACGTCACTCACACGTCGCTCTGCAACAACACACACAAAGAACCCTCAAGTCATACATGCTACATACCGATGGTAGAAGGAGAAGGCCGAAATGGGCAGCCTATCGAGAAAACGCAATGAGCGATTCTCGTGGTGGCGCTTACTGACTCGCCCTTGCTTCTCCTGCCGCCTACGTGACCATTGTTGTTGTTGCTGGTTGCGGCACAAAGTTACGGCTGGGCTCGGGCTCTCTTCCAACCTTGACAGCCAGGTGTTAGTCACACACGCACGCACGTACACATAACAAAACAAGCAGAGACAAGCAACATCAACGATCCCAAATGCACCACATGGTTTAATCGGTGCCCTAATCAACCTACCTAGTCTTTTCGCTCAGTAGAGATATGTGGCAATTCCAGCCACTCTCCAGGCCCATCTTTTCCGAGAATACACGCGACCTTAGCTCATTTTCCTTGCTGAAGTGCACAAACCGAATGCAAGCCCTCTCCAGTTGCTCGATCAACTGGATCTGCGAAGGGTCGAAGGTTATCATTATACTCTGTTATTGAGACGAATTGTCCATATATATAATACTCTTAGCGTCCTATGCTTGCCATGGAAAAGAAGTGCTGTAAGGAGAGTGAGATAGACTGGTTGAAAGACGTTTCTAAGGCATATGCGTTGACATTATGATGATGTACATACAGCTGATTGTTGTTGGTGTATTGGTACATCACATACACATATGCACGGATGAACAATGGGATGAACGCACGGATTTCTGAGGCTGCGAGAGAGAGAGAGAGAACCAATGTTTTGTTTCACTCTTCCTACAGCCCAACCTCTCTCTCTCTACTAGCCATATAGAAATATGACATATATGGATTCGTCAGAGACGTTGGTGGAAAGGGAGGTTTTAGAGGTTGAAGGCCCTCCCGAAATTCGAGTAAAATAATGATTTAGACTTTTACAAAGCCATTTTAAACGTTACAGTTAAATTCGTTGTATATAAACTAAATTAAAAATAACAATAATTTAGAATTTAATGACTTCAATATCACGAAAATCGAATCGCATAACATTCACAATTAAAATGAAAAAATAAAAGGATTTAAATTGTGCAACTCTGCACTTCATGAGTTAGATAAATGGAAAATTTGATGCAAGGTCGTCAAACATTGAAACCAACATGGCAAAGTAAGCTTTCATGTGAAACGTTTCAACCTTTCAGAAAGCTTTCAGGGAGCTAAAATGTTTGCCCGTAAGCTTCAGAAAGATCATTGAAGGTTTCTGAAACCTTTCGACAGAAGGATTTTCAGTGAAACCCTTCAGAAACGTTTAGGTTCTGTGGGGATTACCATGTCAATCAGAGCTTGGTACTGCATGGTCACCATCCCAAGGAATATCTGGTTGCGCTGAGCCTCGTAGCAGCTCTCGACGTCGCTCACCTCGTGGTCTGTGTTCAAGTTGCAAGACAGAGGATCTGTGGATTGTTTCCATTAACGCCTCATTTAGAGTAATGAAATAAAGAGGAATCAAATCTCTAACTCTAGCATCGCTATAAAGACAAAAATTACCCTTGGAGTGCGGTTCGTCAAGCGCTTTTTTAGCCTCTGATTCCGCTGCAGCTGTGGCAAGATTGGAGGAAGAGTCAGTTTGGCAAGTAGACTTGGCAACAGCGAGGGGAGGGAGCTCCAGGTAGATTTCAGAGAAACGATTGGCGAGGGTCTGCGCTACCGGCCGGTACGCGAAGGCCGTACAATACGAGGTGAGGCTCGTGCGCTGGTAAAAGTCTTGAGCCTTTTTGCGCTCGCTCGGTGTTAGGGGGCGCAGCTCGCGGCCATCCCAAAATTCGACGCACGAGTCGAGCACAATGTCGGCCGTGCCCTGGCTCAGTAACTGCAGGCCCTCCCCTGGCGCCCTCCCTCTCCTCCACTTGCCGTTCCCCTTTTCTTCTTTCCTTTTAACCAGGGCGCCCACCATATGTGGAAATGGAAACTTAAGCTTGCTCCCGATGCTCAACGACTTGGCGAACTTGATGTCCCGCCGTACTATTTCCCCTTGCTGCTCGTTCGATCCAAAATAACAATCAATGACAAAGGAAAAAGGTCAATGCTTCCTGTTTTTACATCTAATTACATAGTCATCGGACCATCTTTGCTACAATCCAGATTGTGACATACATTCACGAAGTTAACGCAATTGAATGATTTATGGTACACACCAAGTGTCTGAATGTCGAGAGCTGCTGCTCCAGCTTAAAAATTTCACCAGCCTCAATTTGAAAACCAATTTCCTTGGCTAGCTCGCAAAGGCACCTGCAAGTAACGAAATGACAAACATGTACAATAAAACAATAATTGCAATGAGCAACACTGTGATTCACTGTAATTCTTGGATTTCAGTGACGCTACTAATTAACAGTAGCAATAGAACGCACCGTCGGTTGATCACAGGTACGAGCTTGTCGTTGCTGCGATGGGCCTCGCACGCGAGGTGGCAGCAAAACTGGGCATAATGTCGCTGCGTGTCCAGGTTGCACGTATTGACGAGCACTGCCAGACCCAAGGGCTTAAGGGAGTCGAGGTGACGCGGCCACGTGTGATCATCAAAGTGTACGCGGAATGGATGTTCATGGTCATGCGTCAGGTCCAACACTTCCGACGTCGTTGTTTGCAACGCTGGCTCGGAAGCGTTCTCCTGCGGCTCTTCAGCCTCACCACCTTCACCCTCGACATTGGCAACACTGCCTCGTCGCAGAAAAAATACCTTCTCTGCCGTTGGATTTGGCCACGACAGAATGCCCTTTTTGTCAACGCAGCACAAGGCCTGTCAAGTCATTGCCATGTTTGGTTCAGACGTTTCTTTTGGGAACAAGGCATCATTATCGCCCTTATTAAATATCTCACCGTAACGGAGCCAAGAACATGCACGATGTTGGTCGATCGACAGAGCATTGTATCGCCTCGGCCGAGGAGAAAATGGAGAATGTGGCGACCAAGTCGGAGCCAAGAATTTCGACTTGAATCCTGAAGACTGGCGCTCGTAGAGCCATTGGCGTCCATGAAAGGATCGCCCGAGTCCGAGCTCTGGTATCGTTGCCGTGCCAGAGAGTCAAAGAGAACCTCAAATCAAGGTTGCAGGGTTGTCGATATATTCAATAATCATAAATATTAACGATATCGCTTGAAGAACGATTTCATTTGATACACAGGACTTCGAAATTGATTCATTACAACGAGAAATATTCGCGATAAATGAAAAACGCTTTTCCGCAATACGCGAAAAATGGAAAAACTTCATATTATAGACCACAATCATTTTTCTCACAGATGCTTTTCATAGATACCTGGAATCGTGCCATGCCGAGAGCGTTGAAGAAGAGCCAAGCTGCAGGGAAGACAAGTGGCAGGAGGGGCAGAGTAACAGCGATGGGACGTAGAAGTAGCTGGTCCAGGTAAGTAGAAAGGTTAGCCGACAGGTAAAAGAAGCGCGCCGCGTCAATGGCGAGGACGAAGAACGCAAGGATCGGCCAGGCCAGCCGCTCCATCAGTCGGATCATTATGAGGTGGCGCTTGCGGTTGTGGAAACTCACTGGTCGATCAAGTGAAAGATCCAAAGCCATCCTCAGATTTTTCGAATACGGCGTCTCCTGCAGCTTGTACTTTTTGTTTTCCAGCGGGATGCGTTCCTGCACCTTCGCCTGCTGCTGCTTATCAGTGTTTTCCTCTTCTTCACCGTCACGGATGTTGCCACCGAAAATTTGCTTAGCACTCAAGACAGGTCCTTCTGGATCCTGCACCAATTTTCCGTTTCACCAAAAGATATTGTGCTGCTTAGCAACATTTTTTGGTATCGATGAATTTGAATGAAAATAATTTTTTTGATTTTAATGTACTTTGTTAGATATTTTAGTGATTTCATTAAAACAAACTCCTTGACCTTTCTTTAGATTGCTTTGAAGATTGTTTTTAGGACCAATCAATAATGTTAATGGAATTATAACTTTAGCTGTAAAAAAATGTTACGTATAAAGACTCACTTCGAGGGGGACACAAAGCCCTGGCGCTTGCTGGCCAGGCCTTAGAACAATTGTGTCGCCCTGCACTAGCAAGGCCCACGGTAAATTAACTACTTGGCCATCCCTGTAGGTCCACTGGAGCGTAAGGCACGGTGAGAACGGGCTGTATAAGTGTGGATAATTTTGGGCTTCCCATTTGCATTCGTGCTGGGCCACTAAAATCAAGATTAGCATTTTCATACAATCTAAAAATTTATTCTTATTAAAAGATGGAAGAAAATTAAGGCATGAATTAAAAAATGCAAATATTACCTTAAATTAAGAATATTTATCATAATTAAATAACTTCTTGCTTGCTTGAAAATAAATTTGCACATGGACTTCATTTAAGATAATGTTTAAATTTTAAGTCGTGCCATAATTTTTTTGAATTTTGAACACATAGTGACTTTTAAAAGTACATAGCAAAGCTGCATTTTCTATTGTCAACAAATTGATAATCACTCGTGAAACTTTTAAAAAATAGTTGATTATTACATGGAAACATTAGGTGGCGCTTTTCTCGAACGGTAGGCGTGTAGGCAGAAGGGGGTTTTGGAGGTTCAAATCCCTCCCGAAATTCGAGATGAATCCATTATTATTTCACGAAAAATAGACGAAAGTGATGATGATGAAAAAATGACAAGACTGAATCATAAAATGAGTAAAATTCAAGTTAAATTCATAATTCTCAGTTTTTCTAACTAAAAATAACAATTATTCTAATGTGAACGAGATTTTTTTTTTAAACTAAATTATAATACAATATATAGCCAAACGCTTCCTATAAGAAAACGTGGGAAAACAATTATTTTAATGTAGTGATTTAAAAAAAAAACTGAAATTTACGAAAATTTTAAGAATCTAAAAACTTTGGAATTTGGAAATGAAGTTCTAAACACTTTATACAGGAATTCATGAAAATATCAGAAAATCTTTCGAGTTATAAAATTTTTGAAAAATACTAAAAGTTATTGAATTCTATGAAAGAATTGCTTTATCGAAAAATCTGCACAAATGGCATCAATGTATAAAAATACTAGAAAACGATAAAAAAATCTTGTAAATACTGAAAAAATAAAAAAATTTAAGGAACACATAAAATAATTCGAATTGACGTAGATCGAATTATCCACGAAATCTATGAAATAATCAAAAATCTATCGATATTTACATTCAAGAGCATATAACATTAAGAATTGATGTATATGAAAATCTATGAAAACACTATAAATCTAAAAAAATACTAAAAAATCCTTTTGATTTTCGTAAATACTAAAAAATGCGAAAAAAATTGAATATCTTTATATGAATAAAATTTTCTTAACAATATTATTTCACGAAAAATAGACGAAAATGATGATAAAAAATAATGCGTGAAAATAACACTATTGAACCAAAAAATCAGTGAAATTCAAATAAAGTCCAGAATTTTTAGTTTATCTAACTCTAAACAACAGTTATTTTAACTTCAGAAGAATTTGTTCTGAAATGAATATTTGGCTATATACAATAAACAAGGTGATTCAACATGACCTGAGCACCCAAAAAATTTAGATTCCTTGTAAAATTCTAAGACGATATTTCCTTTGCCACTTTTTACAAAACTCAAAAATAAAAAAGTTATTTAATTTTGAAATTTAAACAATAAATGGGCTTTTTAAACAAATGGTGATAAAAACCAGGGACCAAACTAAATCCAAATTTTCTTCATAATCTTCTGAATCGAAAAGTCTTTTGCCACTTTTCACAAAACTCAAAATCAAAAAAGATATTCGAGTTTGAAATTTGAGAAATCTGATTGGTTGAAACTTCTAACTCGAATATCTTTTTTGATTTTGAGTTTTGCGAAAAGTGGCAAAGGACTGATCGATTCAGAAAATTATGAAGAAAATTTGGGTAGAGTTTGTTCCTTGGTTTTTATCACCATTTGTTGAAAAAGCGCATTTATTGTTTAAATTTCAAAG
>JAPYZL010127780.1:0-14751 GCA_030522825.1 Platygaster orseoliae
ACAGAAATCGTGAATTATAAGTAGGAATAGCTTGTGCAAATTAAGATTTGTTTGGTTGAAAAACATTAAAAATTTGACTAAAAAACTGGGTACCCCTATGAATTTGGACACACTGTATTTAAAAAATGTTCACATTTTTCCAATTTTTCCAAAATTGTGAAATTTTGAACATAGTACAAACCATTCAAAGATTTAAGTTGAACTAAAATAATAAGAAGATTTGGACATTATATTAGACATAAAAATCTTTGGTCATTAAGGCTTAGACATTGTGGTCTATCTACCATTTCAATCATAAAAACGATTCTGACTACACTTCACGATAAGACAAGACATTCTTTCATTCAAGGTTTCGTATTTTAACTCAGTAATTATACCAAATACGACCAAAGACGATTTTCACTGCTTTTGTATTTTCAGATAGTCCAGGTAGATTAAAAAAGTCGCTCCATTCTTAAAGTATAAGCTGATTCTTCCCATATTGTAGCAGGGCGAAAAATGATAGAAATCTTCCAGAAAAAGTCATCACTTACCTCCAAAACAGTGACAAAAAGGGCCTCTTTTACGCCCTAGGGTGCAAAAGTAAAACGAAACGCCCTGCGTTAAAAATGGGGCAAGAATCCATTACGCCCTAAAACACGTCGGAAAAGACTCATTTTAGATAAAAGAAAATATGAGAACTCAAGTTCATTAACTTTAAAATTAGCACCATCCAGTTGTCATGAAAACAAAATATACCAATGATAATATTTTTTAATTTAATATTTTACAACTAGTGGTGTGAGAAAACGTTTCGGAGAGGATTGAAAGGAAAAACATGGCTTATTTTTGCAATAGTTTTATTACTATACAGCATAAAGGTATTTTTTCATAAATCAATTTTGTATACTTTTTTTGATTATCCGACTCTCCGACTCAGAGCAAGCAAAACTTCAATTTTCGCAAATTCGCAAGTGCATTTCATTCTTTTCAAAATATTTTAGAGTCTGAGTTTAAGATATATATGCAAAAAACCAATGAGAAATTCATCGTTTTTAGGGAGATACAAATGTTTTCAGATTCGCTTACTGAGTTTTGAAATTGAACGACGCGTCAATTTTTATCGGTACAATCTTCAACGACTGTATAATGTGTGTTTTTTTATTGTTCATCGTTGTGGAAAATTAACGCTGAGTAGATCAATGAAAAGATTAGTTTCGTCACTTAAATTATATTTTTGAAGTTTTTTCTTCATCGGTTTTGAATATATAAAATTTATAAAATTACTCATCAACATTCAAAGACACTATCATACATGTCATTATTTGATGTTTGTACAATGAATTATAAAAATGAACTTTTGAAATATTATCAATAATTTTGAATATTTTTCAAACAATAACAAATAGAGTAAAGAACTTCCTTTTTTTTAATAACGACACTTCTAATGACCATTTGAAAATTATTTGAAATTTTCGGAATTTTCATTAGTAGTATAAAAATAGCTTAAAATTCAACAAATATCCCAGAAATTTTTGTAACAAAGGTAAAAATGCAAGGAATTTTAAAAGTATTATTTGAAAACTTCAAAACATAACTAGTTGATGAAATATTAGAGGTATATTTTATATTAAATGTCACAAAAAAATATCCAAAATATTTCACAAATCGAAAAATTTTCAACAAAACATTTTGGTAGTTCGTCAACATCCAATATATAATTTACGTGTAGAAACAAAAACAAAAATGTTTCAAGGTAACTTTTTTTGTAACGAAATTTACTCATCTGAATACATATAAAAATTTTACAAAAATGGAATCCATTTCAATTAAACTAATTCAAAAGAATATTCGGTCAGGAAATTTTTGAAACGATTGTTAGAAACATTCTCCACTTTACATATTTTTAAAGTTAAAAACCTTGGTAGAACATACTTTTGCCTGAATTTTTTGTCATAACAAAAAAACGCTGAAAAAAATCCATGAGAATGCTTTACCTGAATTATAAATGTACAAAAATCTAAGTATCTTTAGATCTAAGTCTCACATAATATCTACGAGTATAAATCCTACAAAAAAAGTCGAGTGAAAATTTAAGTCATAAAGATCGAATTTTCCCTCGATCTTCTTTGCAGAATATTTATCTCTTTTAACTAAAATCAAATTTAATCAGAAAAATGTATAAAAAACAATAGTTGAATTGTGTGAAATTTATAATTATTTTCATTAAAATTTTTGTGTTATACATTCAATAGAAGTTGTTTCATTGAATCTTTTTTCAAAAAACTAACTCACCAATATGCGTTTGAAGAAAACTAAAAATCCTCACATTTACAATGAGCATCAGCTTTAATAGTTTTAAAATATCATAATAATACAAAATATCCTCTTCTCAATCAAATTTCATAAATCTTCTCGAAAATAAACGAATTTCAGAAAGAAACTAGAAAACTTTAAATGATTTTCAACAAAAACACTATTTTATTATAATTATTGACATTTCAAAATTCTATCAAAGACTCAATAATCAACTAGAACGAACTTTTACACATCGAAAAAAAATATATCGTGAAAATATCAAATGAAAAAACCGTAATACATATACTAAAATTCCTCACGAACCAAATCAGCGAAAATTTCACCAACACTGACAGGAAATTCACTCTCAAATAAAAAGGCATCAGACTCGATTTCACTAGACGTCGCATAATTTCATGAAATTTATCAAAACGTGCTACATGAAATGAGAGAAAAGCTGATTTCTGATAATTCCAACTGTATGCATTAATAAGAACTTATTTTAAAATATGATTGTGAATAATTGCAGGAAGATAAAAAATATGATGAAAAGTTATAATTCTTATCGAAAATAAATAATTTTCGAGAAAAAAAAAACATCATTTGAAAAATTATAATTACACACAAAATTGAAAATATGAACTCAATAATATATAATAACTAAACTAACATCGAAAAATTGCAATTTGATTCTAAATCATTTTATTCATGAAACCCTTTCAATTATTCAATATTTCTACAAAAAGACAAATACGATTATTTCAATTCCTTAAATTTATTAAATTTGAGATTTCCTATGCAAAAATCATATTACGCAAAAATCGCTATTAAATAACATTGAACTGAGTTATGTATCATTTTAGCGAAATATTGGAATAATTTTTAAAATGCTCTGATTTTTCGATGGTATAAATTCCAATTATTGTATAAAATGTGTAAGTATATCTTCGAATTTTAGTAATCTACTATATTAAATGTGAATATTGTTGAAAAAAATAGTGTTACCTCTATTGAACAATTGATATCAAATTTCGCAGAATTATTTTCACAATCAGTCTAATAAATATTTTTATGGTTTGTAATTTTATAACGACAGTAAATAGTTTCAAATTAAAGATAAAAATTAATTCAAATTTCGTAAAATACCTCAATTTTTTCTGAAAAATTTTTTACATATTGTAAAGAAAAATATTTGTTAATAAAATGCAGGCCTAGGTAAACATCCGAAATAGGACCGAAACATTGACAAAAAGTTTTTATCAATAAAATTTGACTCTGAAATCAAAGAAAAAAATCTACCATATAAATTTATTAATTTAGTGAAAAAAGAATAACATATAAACTCTTGTTAAAAATTTGCATATTTTCGAAAAACTTTCCTAATAAAAATTACAATTTTGTACCCGAAAATCACAAATTAGTTGATCAATTTACTGAATATTCAACAGTCGTTATAAAAAATGTATGAATGTTGACACTTATTTGAAACTATTGGACCACTCTTATCAAATTCGCATAATCCAACTAATTAAAACGAAAAATTGCCTGATCACCTGCTATTTGATAATACCCATTACGATCTGTAGATAAAATATCTAAAATCAGCTCGATCCCAAATAATGATTATTACTGAAGATGAATATCTCAGAAACTTCACTGAGATTCGAATTCGATTATACGAAACGATCCCATGTTGATTTCGAGTTTGAAAACCTTCCATTTCAAGAGTGAGTTACCTCTCGACGAACACACGATTTTTCAAAACTAATTCTCGAACCAGAAAAAAAAACTCGACCATCCCCACCCTCCCCCCTACCCAAAAATATGTGCTGTTATCGATAAATGTGTACGCACGCTTAATTTATATTTACCTCTACATAACGTACCGAATATTACCAAGTAAAAAATATAACAATGAAGATACAATGATAACATTGACATTTCTACGTCTCATCTAAACAATAAACTTATACGCTATCAGGTACTTAGTTGGGTCGTTTCTGTCATGGTAACATTCGTCAGTGTTTTTTTTTTGCTTCTTCACGCTTTTTTCGCATTTTTCGTCTTCAAGACGAGAAAAAAGTGTTTATTCCCAATGCGTGTATTGCCGAATAATCGTTCTCGCGTCGTTTCTCACGTTCAACAGTTCTATCAATGTCCAACGCGCGTCATTACCCCCAGAAAAAATTACATCGAGCAAGAAGAAAATGATCCATTGTAACGACGGTAAACTAATAAAATCCTCTATGGACTAAACAACAAAAAAATCTGTCACAATCGCTTCTGAAACAAAGTCGTAACTAATAAATATCTGCGGCATATTTTTTTTATACATAAGTCATAGATAAATGCATCGTGATAATCTATAACTGTGTAACTATTTATGCGTGTGGGTGTGTTTTTTCATGAAAATCGTGAAAAATCTAATGACAACTCGGAGCGAATTGTAAAGTAGTAAAAGAAAACTGACGAGTTTTTTATTCAAGCGATTTTTCGTTTGATCCATTTGTTTAAAGAGAAATTTTTAGTCAAATTACCTTTTATTTTTTTAATGTCCCAGACGTAAAAAAGTTTAACCTAACTTACAAAATTTTTTAAATGAAAAATATTGTATCCTAGTTTTTTTTGAATTTTAAATGCTTCATTTGTAAATTGTAAATTACGAAACTCCAAAATTGGATAACAAAAATACTTTAAAAAAGGCATTTGTAGTGAAAAATTGTAGATTCGCAAAAAAATTTTAAGCACTTAGAAACCATCATTTTAATTATTGGGTTCGTAGCAGTTGCCATTCGAATATAAATATAACTGACTGTTACATACGACATGTGTAATTATTAATTTCACTAAATAAAAACAAATATTTCATCAGTTTTTTTTTTCAAGTTAAAATTCTCAAGCGGTGATGGTAAATGAAAGAAGTTGAATTTGTTGGGTTCTAGAGTACTCTCACACTGAAAAAAAAATGGATCAATGTTTTTCGATTTCCAAATCGTGACTTCGAAACAGTGAGAAAAAAATTGAATATAATTATTGCTCTTTAGTGAAAGTCATTAGCATGAAAAAGTTATAAAATTTATATTTTTATATTTCATTCGAAATGTAAATTACACATGTTCAATGCTAGACAATAGTACAATTTGTCACTTGGCAACACTTTCAGTAAACAATGAGATAGAATCAATTTGGTTTGTACTGAATTTTTTTTGTATTTTAGTCTTCATTACAAAAAGAAAGTAACCCGAATCGAAAAAAGACTAAAAAGTGCTCGAGTAAGACTTGTAAGTAGCTGAACCGATTGAGTGGAAAATTTCGAAGCAAATTAAAAAAAATTCCTAAATGTGGACCAATTTTAGTGAATCATCCTAAGCCAACAAAAATTCAATTTTCACACACTCTCAAGAAAAAATATCTTTAATTTTTACCAATTTCAAAAATACCTTCAAATTTTCTTGATCGATTATTTTAACTGAACAAAACTAAAGATGTAACTTGGTAATGTGCAGTGATTTCAAGAGTTGATCGCTAATTTTTTAAGAAAAGTTGAAAATAGGTGAAAAATCACGAAACAATTTTTTTTAATCGTTAAGTGTTTAAAAATTGTTCTTATAATTGTAATTTGCCAAATATGGCAAAAAATTAATGAAAATTTCTCTAAATTACTGAAAATGCTGGAAGAATACCAAGAATTATCTAAAGTATTCAAGATTTTGCAGAAATTCCTTGCGAAAAAAATCCGAGTAACGTAAAAATACTAGGAATTTCTTTAAAACTTACAAAAGTTTTTTGAAAACGTATCAATTTAATGAAATGTGAACACTTTGTGAAATCGCACTGCACATATAATAACGTGAAACGTGCTTTCTCACCGCATTAAAACTTTTTTTACGGGAAAAACTTTTATCGACAACTTCGAAAAAGTTCTTTTTTACGATACTCTATTGCAAACAATACAAATGTGACGCACTCTAACAAAAAGGACCTTCTCGGCAAAAGTGAAAGTTTACACGGCGCGCTGTGGAAGGCGTTGAACTGCCATTTAAGCCCATGTAAATTATTTTCTTCGTCAATTGATGTCAGAGGAATTTGATGTTAAATGAAACATGTCACAACATACCAAAGTATGAACCCATTAATATTCGCTTTTGAGAGATGGCTTCCTAACGTATAGTAATAAATTTTTGATTTGAAAAATTTTTTCCGTCAAAATAAATATAATATAATATATAATATAAACTTTTCTTGATTTTGTACAATTTTTGAAATTCAAGAAACTAGAGTTAAAGTATTCGTTTTTCTTGTTCACTATAGAATTCCGAAAGATTAGGAATGTTAAGGATCGATGCAATTAAAGAATTTCAAGTTCATAATAAGGAAGCTTGAAAACATATTTTCGAAATTTCTCAACATTCTGGCATATTTAGGTCTTGAAGAATTAGAAACCCAAAATTTCAAAATTGCAATAGAAAATTTGAAATTCACTAAGTAGGGAATTTTTCAATTTAGGAACCTCATACAAATTCGAAATAACAATTTTAATCATGCAGGACTTTTCAGGAATTCAGATGTTTTGTCATTCAAAAAATGCTAAATAACAGAAATTCATAATTGAAATTCACAAAATTGGGAAGTTGCATCAATTTTTTTTATTGCTGATATCGTTAGTTTATCAAAAAATATCAGACACGTATTTTTTCTTTTTGTCATATCTCAAAAATTAACGGTAACACAACGTTTTAAAAAGTATAACGATGTGACGTCATTACAACGATATGACGTCATTTGCATGCTCAGTATATCTATGTTTTCGAAACTAAAAATTCACATATCTTCTAAAATAATTATTTTTCAAAGAAACGGAAAAATAAGTATCGATTTTTTTTCGAAACTAATTGATACATGTGTCGCCAAATTTGATTTTTTTTTCCATGCAACTTCCCAATTGCCGATTCTGTCATTTATCAATGTGAACTTCAACTCTAGAGTTTCATAATTCGAACATTTTCAAAGTTACAAATTAACTGTTAAAATTCAATTTATTTCAGGGGATTTCTCGATATTTCTATAAATATTTGAAAATTGAAGAAATCAGTTTCGACACAATAGCTCTAAACTTGACAGTATTCTTTGAATGCTTGAATTCATTCATCAGCTGGAAAAAAGGCTTCAAGTTGTCGTTGAATTTTCCAAGATTTTTAGACTCTTAATGGAGTGGTTTCAATGTTAATGTTTATGGAAATGTTAAAGTGACTTGGAGAGACTTTGATTGACGATTGAGGATCGAATGCACTTTTGGGCAGTGCACAGCAGTCTTTTGTTTACATATTGTAGTTATTAAACTATTGTATATTATGTGTTATATACTATTTGTTTGTATGGATAGATATTTATCAGAAAAAACGCAGAGTTTCTATCAACATTTTGGGTTTTAGGCAATGTGAGAAACACTTTGATTCCTAACCTCAATTCATAATTTATAATCTGAAAATTTTCTGCCTAATGACGATAATTAATTAATTTTTTTTATTTTGTTAAAAGTTTAAGACATGGGCATCGAAAATTACCGAATTACAAGAATTTTGTACTGAACTCAAAATGCTACTTTTATGATGATTATGATACGGGGTATATGAGGATTTTCATTTCTGCTGGATCTTTTGGAATTCTGAAAAAACTGCATTTTTTGCAAATTTATTGTCAGTTTCATCACTCTCATCCTTTAAATCGCCTTCAACATTTTCACAATAATAGTGAAAGTTATTTTTATATTGTTCGGTTTTTTTAATTTTCATTTTGTTAAATCCGTCAGATTTTCCCGAAAAACAACTGAGAACGATACAATGAATCATTGTGACATGAGAATAAACAAAATCGACTGCTCTTTTTTACGTTTTATAACTGTTGAAAAGGTTTGAAATTTGGAATATTGTAAATATATCCCAATCCCCTACACCCCATATCATAATCATAATAATATGCTCGTGCCAACACCAGTGGTTAGGGCTGTTCACCACTAACTGGAAATTTTCAAATTAGATTCGGAATGTACAGTGGTTTCACATTGTCTTTACGGCAAACATATTGATTTATAAATCTTAAAAATTTATGGAAATTTGTCCCTCCTGTAGACTAAGATTATTTTTCACAGTTGTGTTCACAGCGTACGACGTCAATTGGTTCGTCGCTGAGTTTCTATAGATTCATTGTATAAACATAGAAAAATTTCTATGATTTGCTCTGTCTTTTCAGTTTCGTGATTGTACAGTTTTTTATTAAATCTTATGAGAAAAATGACATAAATCCTAACGTTAATTTTATATTACTTGTTCGAAAAATTGATTTGCCATTTCTTTTCGTTTTAACACCTCAATCTTTCAATTAATTGAACTCTTTTTATCAAATCCAAAAAAAAAAAGATGAAATGTAATGAAGTAAAAAACTCGCCCTTATTTACACAATATGCTAAGAATGCGCTATTTGTTTATAATAATTGTACGATTCGGAATGATCAAACTAGGTGAATTGAATTCTTTTATCATGTTTGTAATACTTTGTTAATTATTCATACGAAATAAAGAGCATCCTGAAGGGTTTAGACTTTTACACATTTTTTTATTTTGAATAATTTATCAAGTCGAGATTGTGTTAAAATTGAAAAATACTCTATATATTCGATGCACCTAGTTTTTATCAATTCCAAAGAACCATTATCTTTCTCAGTAAATACTTTCGGTCACAGAAAAACCACCGATAAATTTTGGCGGAAAGCCTTATACATCTTTTGTTCCCTTGTATGTATCGCTATATTTCCCATGATTATTACAAAGCCGTGCGATCAAAATTTGGTAATCCACATTTCAAAATTCTCATGCGATTACGGAAAAACTTAAGATTGAAATTCTTTTCAAAAATTATCATCTTTCTCAATTGAATTGTTTTTATAAAAATTCAATTTTGTTACCTGTTAACAATTTTACTTCTGCTCAAAATGCCAGGGACATACGTAATAGTACATTATGGAACGTAGTGCAAGGGTCGAATTTGGCGAAGACGAGGGTTCAGGCCCGAGGTGAAGCCGAGGGTTTGAATCGTCTTCGCAAAATGAGACACTTGCACTAAGTTACATACAGTATTTTATGCAATTCTAGTCTCAAAGCCCGTCCAAATGTATAGTCTCAAAGCCCGTCCAAATGTAAAACTTTGAGGTTAGAAGTGCATAAAAATGTTTTTAAAAAAGGTGGTTATTAAGAAAATTTTGTTGGTTGATAAAAAAACTGTAATTTCAAAACTTCGAATATTTTGTATTTTAAAATAAATAAGCTGTTTCATTTGCTTAAAAAAGTATACTCAGGGAACAGATTCATTATCTTTTCTTTCGTCGAAAAAGAACATTTATTCGTATCTGAATTCAAAGCAATATTTTTCACTTTAACCATATTGATAGACTGTTTATTTTATGTTTATTTTCATTATCAAGTTTTTAATAGTGACCTTCGCCAGTTCCAAAATACGAACTTCTCATTTTTCCATCTCGAAGCATTTCACATATCAAAGTTTGAAATTCTTGATTTAAAAGTTCCTGAGAAGAGCTGCAATCAACAACCGAAAACTTTGAAGTTATATGAGTGAAGTTCTTATTTGTTTCCTTCACCGTTAAACTAAGCTCGAAGTGAGCGAAAAAGAATTCAAGGTAATACCAACACTTGGGCGATTTTCTATGAATTTTCTTAACATTTTGAGAATTCGATTTTTATCTTCCACGTAATATGGGGTTAAAATTTTATAATTTTTTACAAAATAGATTTAAAAAGAAAATTGTTTAAAATTAAGTTTATAGCATAACATTTTTAAAAATATAATTTTTTTCAAACTCCGTACTCCACTATGTCAACCACTATAATTCGCGTCATATGAACATGATGAAAAAAATGTGGCTTACCAATTTCGGACCTTACGTTCTTCAGTAGTTATGCCCAATATAAAAATTTGATCGGGCATCGTGAATTCTCATCTGTTTTCGTAAGTACGCGAGAAACGTCAAAATTTTCACTTTTTCCCAGCCTTCGCATGTACAAAAATTACAAAAACAGTCTACAGGTTATCGTAACGAGGTATTTCAGGGGAACGAATTCAACTGTCGTGAAACGCCATTGAATTATCGCGCGATAATACTGAACAGAAAAGTGAGCTTTAAGTAATAAGTTAAAGTAAACGACAGATCAACATTTAATGCTGGTCGAAGCGCGATTACAAAATATCTTCTCTTTTTTTACCCAAAGTGCTCCTTATACACGTTCTATATATATCCAAACATTTAAAATGCGTAACGACAAATTTATGTACAACTTTCTTCCGTAAGAAAAAACAATCCAAACTGTAATTTCTTATGTTAAAGAAATGTAAGAACTAAAAAAGCTACCTTCAATAGGCGTTAAAGTAACATTAAATTTGTCTTGCCAATCAGTAATTAATTAAAAGCATACGTATCGATAAAATCGTCAGATCAATATGTCGAGTTTTGTTTTTGTTTTTTGTTTTTTTAATCAGAGGTGCTCTTTTGAAAGCATTGTACTTTAATTCAGGTTCACTTTGTAGCCGACAAAGACAGTATTTCCTGAGAGAAAGTGCATTTGCCAGTAGTCGTACTTCCATTTTTCAAGGCTGTCCTGTTTTTTTGGAAATTCGTTAATGGATGCTCTCGCGCCAATTTGTTGGAATTTTTTATTGCTAACGTACTTTTCAATTTCATGTCGGGAAGAAATCGATTACTATAAACAAATAGAAAAAAAAGAAGTTGTGCATGTCCTCACTTATTTCAATAAAAAAAATATGTTTCTTAGTAATTATTTATTACATGATTTCATTAAACTAATTTTTTCCGTAATTTTAGATTAATTCTTTGTTATTTTTCAATGTTTGTGGGTAAAATTTTTGAAATATCCAAAATTAATATCAAAAGAGATTTAAGCTACTCTGGAATTTTTGAACGTCATGATGATATATCATAATTACCTTTTATAAAAATTTTCGATAAAAAAAATGTCTGGAAAACAAACTTTCATACTTCTATTGGCCAATTTCCTGTTCTTCGTTACTAACTTCCAATGAAACTAGAAATTTTTTCGAATTCAGTCGACATTAGAGTAAGATAAAAAAATATTTGGAGTTCAAAATTATATGCTCTATATTTTAACGCCGGATAGTTTGAAAAACATTAAAAAACGAGAATTTAATTAATAAAAAAACCCGGGAAAATTCGGTCGATTGAAAATTCAGAGATTTTCGTAAATTTCAAATGATAGTTTTTGAATTTCAGAACTCAAAATATCATCGCGTAAAATACAACATACTTCGATTCTAATATCGCGATACTCTACATTAAAAAATTCCATCGCTACGATCCTTCCACTTAAAAACTTAAAAACGATTGGGTACTGTAATGTCTAAAACATCACATCCAAAACATAATGTGCAAATCATAATGTCCAATAGTACGCTATGTCCCGTAAATTATATGATGTCCAAAAATATTGTAAAACCAAATTCTACCAATTTTGGAAAAAAATGTTTACATATACCATATTTGAGAACTGTTTATGAATAACATATTTACAATAGTATAAGCAAGAAATAAAAAAAAAACATGTAAAATGCAAAACTTTACGAAAATTTTTTTAATTAACCCTTAAGCGCACTACTTCATCTGTGCCAAATAAACGCACTTCTGGGGTCTTTCGGACCCCACGCGAAAAATGCTTGGCAAAAAAATTGTGTTGAACATTTTTAGTTGAAATTTTTTTTGGTTCGTCTTTAAGGGGTCCTTTACGAGATAGTTTATATATTTAAACAATTTTTCCAAAATAAATACCCCTAAACTAAAAAATAAATAAAAAAACCCCAAAAATGAGGTTATTTACAAAAAAAAATTCTACAGGCCGTAAATTTGCGTTACTGCATCTCAAATTTTTGGCATCTTCTCCTAAGACATAGTTCTATCCAAAGAAAAAGAAATCGTAACTGGTCATTTAAAAAAATATATTTATTTTGAGGAATGAAAGTGGAAATTTTATGACAAAAAGGCAGGTTATGCTAGATAGAAAAGAAAAACAGTTTTAATCGTAAACATTTTGAAATTACATTTTATTGTTTATAAAAACGTACAAAAGTGTTAATTACATAAAATTACATGAAAAAAATGGAAATCATCCAGCGTAGTTCGAATTTAAAAGTTTATGTACTCGAAATTTGAAAAATTAAAAGCTGGGGTCTTTTGGACCCCAGAGGTGCGCTTAAGGGTTAATTTAAAAAAATGAAAACTAAAAAAAATTTACAAATTGTAGATCTAGAACATTTTCGTAATTCTTTATGATTTACGAAATTTTCAAAAATTTTCTGAAACTCCAAATTTTAATGAAATTTTCACAATTATATAACATTTTTGTGCAAGGATTAATTTTCGATTTGAAAAAACTTTATAATATGAAAATAAATACCCAAAAATATCACGCAAAAATCAATCAATTATTAATTTCTAAGTCAACTGAACCATTTAAGTTTTTAACAAATAACATTTCTCAAAGTTGTATTATATTCTAGATTATTTTTAAAATTTCAAAAATTTAGGATCTTATCCATATAACGAAACATTTATTGATTTTTAAAAATGTGTATTACACGGTTTCTGTAATTTTTCGAAATTAAAAAATTTTTCGCGATGTACAAAATTTACTAACATTACCTGAAATTCAACAAATTATTCGAACTTCATAGAATTTACGACAATCCGGAGAATTATCATAATGCTTTTCTTTATATTTTAACAATAATAATTAAAAAAAAATTCATTGAAGTTTGTGTATAATAATTTTTCTTAATTTTTCAGTACTTCCAAGTTTTTGAAATTTTTTCATAAAATTAAAGAAAATCTTACACTTTTCCAAAAAATATGATAATGTTCACAATATACAAAATTTATATTGTCTACTTCAAAAATGTTCTCAATAGTCGATGATTTTGTTTTCCAATTTTTTCGAAATTGTGAAATTTTGAACATAATACAAACTTTTTTTTTTTAAGTCTTGAAACCACTTATCGCTCCGTTGGCAATAGTATGTGCAAAATAATTATTAATAGATCACTCGGAGCAAAATTTTTTTTTTTTTTTTTTTGATGATAGAGGTTTTCTTTTGAGATTTCATTTGAGTTTGTCAGTTGTCATCGATTCATGCTATAGCATAGTCGCTGTTAAGAATTCCAGTTGTGCCGATTCACATAATATAATGGAGTTAAAGACGACAGATATAGATATTGTATAAAATGAACCAGAAGTGATTATTTGACACTGACGATGGTTTTCTTGCCATATACTATCACTATGTTTGAGATGTAAGTGTATTTAATTGGTCAGAAGTGTTTTTGTAAGAGAATTTTTTGTAAAGGATTTTTTATATATTTTTTAAGGATCCTGAAGAGGACCCCGAGTAGGGTCGCAATATTGACTTTATAATAAAATGATGAGTATCAAAATAATATTAAAATAATGAGAACATTTGGACATTAAATAAGATGAACATAAGAATCTTTGGTCATTACGGTTTGGACATTGTGGTCTCCTACCCTTGAAAACATGAGAATTCAAATACATACTTTCAGTCAGATTTTAAAAATTATCGACAAAAACAGGAGAACCTCGAATCGTATAAGTTGTATTACTTCGTATCGACATCACAGAGGGATTTATTCTGGAAACGCTTATGATCTACTCGCGTGAACATAGTAATTAGGTATTTACAAGCAATGCGTACTCACCGCTATTTCATCCATTTGGACTGAGAATAGGTACCGGCATTGTTTGCGCTGCTTTTAAGATATTCGCGGAATTGTTGTTCACGCTATTATTGCTTTTACTCGATGAACAGCTGACGACTGTGATTAGAGTGATGTCTGGGTTTTGATCTTCCTCATCGTCGACTTTGTCATAATCTTCTCTTTCTTCAAAATCTGTAGATGAATTGTCGGATTTCGATCCTAGCTGCAAGGAAAAATTTTACGTTTACAAGAAAACTTTCATTTTCGAAGCGATTTCTGGAATTTATATACTGAGTTTTGTAAATTTGACACCTGAAACATTGAAGAAGTAATTATTCTAGATTTCGGAAAATTCGGAATTAAAACTCATAAAGATTCTAAACAATTTTTATATGATTCATTTTGAATTGTAAATTTCATATTTCGAGAGCATCTGAAATATCATCAATTTTGGGATATCAAAATCGGACTAAATTTTTTCTTTCATAAATAACTTGAAACTCCACTACAAATTAACACGTTCAACAAAGAAAAAGTTTCATTCCCGACGCGAATTCCGAAGTTAATATACACGGAGAAAAATTTTTTGTAAATTTTATCGAAACGGCGGTAGAATTTACCAAACTTTTGGCGAAGTGGTGATAATTTCCAACATTATTACTTTTT
>JAPYZL010127784.1:0-10243 GCA_030522825.1 Platygaster orseoliae
ACCACTAGTCGCACATAATACTTTATTCAAAGACCGCAAGGAATATGTGATTGAAGAGGACAAACAATGGGTTACCTGACTGATTAACGCAACAATGGCACTGGTATTTTTTTTTTCATTTCCCGCAAGTGCGGTTTTTCCCGAACTTCGCGCGGCCGTAGCTGAGTATATAGGCGTAGATATTTACTCTCACATTCCTAAAAATCCATGATGCGTTGTTTTTTTTGTTGTTTTTCACTTTTTTACTACTAGTTTACGGTTGTTGACGTCTGGTTGTTTACATCGCGTTTACTTTGAGGTTATGGCGCGCAATCGCGCGCGGATTCAATCAACATCGATTATAGCTCTGCGGTCACAATCAAAAAATCCAATATGGTCGTCGCGGGAAATTTGAAATTTACATTTGTTACATACGTGGATTTCAAATTCTTCGCGGCGGCCATATTGGATTTATTGAATGTAACGAAGGAAGATTCAGCCATACCCGCTATACTCACATCGATAAGTAGGGCCGCCATGTTGTACAGCTGATTACAGCGTGGGAGAAGTACGTACTCCTCCCACGATTTAGCGTAAGAGAAGAACTTTCACGTTAACAGTCACGTAATTCATCATTTCTCTAACTCTTAGCAGGGGTCCGAAATTACATATTCCTTGCGAGAGTTGAATAAATTTTTTTTTCAAGAAAAAGCTTTTGGAAAGATAGTTTCTCACTTGAAATGACAATTTTACGGATACTATTCATGCAATTTATAAAACAATTTGAAATGAATACTTTGTTTCTTCAATTACGAATTAGAGTTTCATTCTTGGTAGTTATTTTTTAGTACATTCAAGATTTATATCAAAACAAGTTATAAAAATTCAATACTGTAACCAAAAGCTTGCAAATAAGCGATACTATCATTTTATATCGATTTTTTTTATAAACCATTTATTGTACAGAACAATACTTTTGAAATAACTTAAATAAATATTAATTCAAACTAATTTTACAAGAAAACTTATCACAAAAGTGTATCTCCTAATAAAAAAATGTAATAAAAAATTAAATTCTCAATAAACAATATTTTGAAATGTAATTCAAAAAAGAAATAAAAAATACGAGAAAAAATATTTGAGGCTACAAAAATGTATTACTCTACAAAAAAGTATCCTTAAAAAATGTATTTTGGGGAAAATAATAATAAAAAAAAAATGTTTTTATTGTTTTAGAACATTGAATCCCTCCAAATAAACTCGAGCGACGAGAAACTATGTTTACCACATTTTCCGCCCCCCTCGCCGCCATCGACCGCCCCATTACCTGCCAAATTCCACAACAACAAAGACCGTTTGAACATTTTGAACATGCACAGCACCCCAAATTTGCCTTTGCACCCGGAACAACTGCGTTTCAAGGACGCTAAATTCCCCGCAAAAACTTCACCACAGAGCAGCGACAACAGCATTTTGGATACGGGCAATGCGCGACCTGCGGGTTTCACGACAGAGGATTTGAGCTTGAGGAAGAAAGAGGTGATCTTGGAATTCAAGGGGAGGCCGCGGGAAGAGCGTCAAAGACCGAAGAGCCTCATCCGCGAGAGCAAGCCGATCATGGAAATCAAAGGTAGGCCGCGGGAGGCCGAAAGTGAGATGAAGAAGGAACATGGCGGAGAACGGGGGGTGCCGGAGTTTAAGTTTAGGAAAAGCAGACGAAGGCCTGGGTATTCCAGTACTGAGAGTATGGCGACGAGCAGTAGTGGTGGTAGTATGGAGTCACTGAAGAGCAGTACTAGTGAAGGGAATAGGTAAGATTGTTACTTTTTTAAAAGTTCTGAGGTCATCTTAAGTGATATACAATCTGGCTCATTGTTATCATTTTTTTACAATAGTGACAAAAGTATTTGTTAAGGATGAATAAAGGTAATGATCCCTTAGATCCAAAACTTCACATTTCCAAATTTTAATTAGTAATTCTGATCCTTCAAGATCGTTCCGAAAATGTTCTTTCCTCCATTCCTGAATTTTCCTTTATTTTATTCATTTCAATCCTTAAAATCAGGCCAAATCAAACCCTTGTTTAGACTAAAATTGAGTAATTTCTTGGATCAAAAATGAATTCTTGCAATGTTCTAAAGAATAATTCCTGTGATCGTTAAATTCAAAACAGCCATCGTCAAAATTACAAATGATCACGATTTAAATAACTAATTAAACATTGAATTCTTCAAAGGAAATATAGAATAAATATAACTAGGATATTAAGACCGAGTTTCATGAATGTCTGACAGAGAAGAACAATTTTTGTGTAGGACCTGATTTAGGTCGAAATATTAATCAGAATTACTGAATAAAATTTGGAATTGTGAAGTATTGGCTCTGAGGGATCATATTCTTATACATTAGAAATCAGTAATATCAATTGATCTTCAGAGTCAAATAATCAAAAGTCAGTAATCCAGCATTAATTACACTTGTTTACATAAAAAATCTACTTTGCAAAAAAAGTGTTAACTAGACTAATTTGCGGTCGCTGAGTACGAAAATTTCAATCATTCATTTTTTAAAGAAAAATTATCGAAGTATTTGCAAAAAACTTGTTTTTCTCATTTATGGCCAGAAATTTCAAAAATAATAATTTCAATTATCATAAGATCATTGAAAAGGTACACTTCTAAGATTTACGGTGATATACTGCTTTTATCGATCGAATTAGTAGTTTTTAAGTTAGAGCTACTGAAAATGTTAAAAAAGTGCATTTTTCATGATGAGTAGTTTTTTGTAACGCGGTTTTTTCAAAGTTTCAGTAGCTGTAACTTGAAATATACTGATTCGATCGATAAAAGCTGTATATCACCGTAAAGCTAAGAAGTATACCTTTCCAAAACCATATATTTTATGTTGATAGAGTCAATCGTTCTTGATATTTCTGGCACGAACTGAGAAAAACATGTATTTAGCAAATATTTCGATAACGCTTCTTTGAAAAAATATGTGATTGGTATTTTCATGTGCAGCGACCTCAAATTACTCTGAAAAACTCTTATTTTAAAAGAAATTTGCAACTAACGAAAAATTTATAAACTAATGTTATTTACATTTTTATTTTCTCAAGCTATCGACCAATTTTTTTCGTGGTTCTCTTCAGGTGTGAATTCTGTTTAAAAGCATAATTTATACAAAACACAAAAATTATATTGATGAAACCAGATTTCCATTTATAATTATTAGTCACATACATTATAAGTCATTAATACAATTACGAATGTTGTCTACAAAAATTATGACGAAAAATTTAGTGACAAATCAATGTTTGGAAGAAGAAACATCGTTTGTTCGTCGGATTTAAATATTCAAAAGTCAGTAACCCCGCATTAATTCTTTGTCATTTCTTATTTTTTCCAAGCTTTTTACTCATTTTTTTCTCGATACTTTTTAGGGGTGATTTCTGTTTGAAAAAATTAACTACACAAAAGAAGTTTTTATTTATAAAACTGAATTATTACTCACATATATCGTAAAGCCACCAATATCCCACCATTTTCAAAAACGTTTACTATATCTCATCTCTGTAGTTTTTCTATTTAAAAACAATCAAAAAATGAATAAATATAAAACTATTTACTCATAAAATCAAATATATACAACACTATTACTCATACCAATTAAATTGAATTGGTATGAGTATAAATGTTATAGAGATTTGATTTTCTAAGCAAAATTTGTTGCATAGGATTTGTTTTTATGTTAATGAGGAAAATAACTTTATATATAAGATATGGTTAATCTTTCGAAGGTAGTGAGACATTGATGGCTTTTTGATATATGTGAGTAATGATTATATTGAAATTTGTTTTGATAATTATAATATTTGTTTTTTGTACAAATAATGTTTTGAAACAGAATTCACTGAAGAGTACTGAGAAGAGAATGAATCGAAAGCTTGAGAAAAATTATAACCTCTGAAAATTATGACTTTTCATTATTTAACTCCGAGGGTAAATTTATTGATATAATTAATTCCAATATATAAACAAATTCATAACTTATAATAGTTATAACATTACAAAAAAAAAAGTAAGTAATTACACAAAACATCACAGATCTACAAGCAGTTCCGGAAGTCGCCACAGTACAAGCCTCAGTTCCCACAGTTCGGACAGCGGTAGCAACAGTTGCTTCCCCCATTACATACACCATCATCATCATCACCACCATCACCATCATCATCACCAACAGTCAACTCTTTCGGGCTTCCTCGCACACCCCACGAACAAACTCCACATTCTATCACCGATATCTGACAAATCGTCCCAAGAACCAGCTAGTGAGATGTCGGACAACAATCGAAATAACAACTCTCAGAAAGCTTCGCCTGAGGAAGTTGTAGCAGAAAGTTTTACAGCCAAAGCGAACATCACGAATGTCACTACACCAACTGACTCGTCTTTCAAAAAACGCAGAGCTCCGCAAAACAAGAATCTCATTAATTTAGCTTTGCAGTCTTCGTCTTCTGGCGATGCGGAAATTCAGGGTTCCGATAGTGGAATTTCAATAGGTAAATCACTCTGAAAATTGGAAGACATGACTAGAAATTCAAATATTCAATTTGTTTGTTTGTTTTTTTTTTTTCGTAGAATCTCGAGCAAGTATACATTGCAAGCCTTTCAATTTGCACCCCTTGAAACCTCTGGACAATATTAACCTGGTGAATAACGAGCAAGAGTTGTCGGATTTGCCGTTCGACATGCCTAAATTGCGGAGAAGGCGGCTGCTGATGCAACAGGACGCAACGACTAGCGGAAGTGCTACCAGTGTGGACCTGAGGGACTTGCCCTTCGACATGCCAAAGTTGAGGAGAAGACTGAAATGTACGCAGAGTATGGATTCAAGCGCCTCTCAAGCGTCTTCCAGTTTGTCTGTCCAGGATATGGATCAACACAATGTTTTTGGTACATTATTATAAAAATAATATTCACTAAATGATGTACATAAAATGAACTACATTAAATTATGTGCATCAAATGACGTACGTTAAATTATGTACAGAAAATGAAGTACTTTATATTATGTACATTAAATGGCAATATTTTCAATTATTCAATTTTGACAACATGTTTTCTCTAAAGTAAAAAAATTGATCAAAATTTTGTACATCGTTTTCAGGAAGCTGCCTGTCGCGGCCTAAAATGACTTTGAATTTGGATAGAAATAGTGTAGGGAGTAACAGTGAATCGATGGAATGTGCCCCAGTTGGGGTGAAAAAACCAGGTGGATTGAACCTTGGACTGTCTTTGGAAATCAACACCGTTCGAAATTCAGCAGAACTTGTTGATATTGATCTTGCTTTGGATAGACAAAGGTACTTAAAAAATAATGTATTAACTAGAATAATGAAAAGTACTATCAAGAAATAAATGAGATTCTTGTATCTCCATGAAGTTTTTGTTACTTTTATGCAAGATATGAATTTCTTAATTCTACATTTTTTTTTCTACGAGTATTTCAACTATACATACATACATTAATGAAATTAAAGTGTACGTCAATATCTGAAAAAAAGTTGGTTTATTTTTATGGATGTTTTTCAATAAATTTAAAGACCAAGTAAAAACCATAATGTCTTTCAGTTCATATTGTAAAACAATTTTTGTTTGCAGTTGGTATCATGGTTCAATTACTCGAGTGGAAGCAGAAGCTGTTCTCCGACTTCTTCGGGAAGGAAGTTATTTGGTCCGTAACAGCGAATCTACGAAACAAGATTACTCTTTATCTCTAAAGTAAGCTAAGAATTTTATTTAAATGGAATTTCCCAGGATGAAAAATCAGGGGTGTAGGTAGAAAAGATTTTCACGAGGGATTTTTTGGAAAAATATATGTAGCCTTAGGGATTTTATAATTCTGAATCATTGACAATCTAGTGACAGAAGTATGACTACTATTTTTAAATTTCAGGATTTAAAAGCTAAACCAATTTTGGGGTCCAGAATCGCACTTTTTCTATGTCCGTGTTATAAATAATGGAATTCGATTTTTGTGATTTTCGAGATTATGTTAAATTTTCGGGTTTTTAATAATCCTTTTGTATATGTAAATTTGAAAGACTTTCCGACATGATTCTAGATTTTATTCAACTTTTCAGAACTTGATACTCTAGGAGTCAAAGTTCGAAAATATTTTGATTTTATGGATTGTTAAGCAAACTATGAATACACAGATTTCAAGTATGTCATAGATTTCTAGAATTTGAATGTTGCATGTTATTCATTGAATCTTGTAGAGTTTTTAAATTTTTTTATAGATTTTCAGTATTTCTATAGATCAATCTACAGAAAATTAAAATTCAATGCTATATTTTAAAAACATTTTAACGACTAAGTATTTACATTGATTTTTCAGAAAACAGAATCGTGAAAATAGATTTTCATTATTTCTTTTCATATTTAGACAATTGAAAAAATTTTCTAGAATTTTTTTGGTTATCAATAGGTATAGATTTCCAGAAAAATTATATTACAATTCAGTGTTTTGTCAATTTTTTTTTGGAAACTAAAGTTTATATGTAGTTTTTTTTTTATTTAAAAATTCATATTTTTTTTCCAATTTCATTTGTATTCATACAATGTTGAAGTATTTTTTTTTTGTTGCATAGAAATCTAGAATTAAAATTTCGATCGATTTTTAGTAATTGTATGGATTATTCAAAATTTTTATGGTTAAACATTTTTTATGTTTTATAGATTTCTTGTTTTGTTGTATTACTAAGAGTATTTAAATAATTTAATCTTGTTTTCAAGCATCTTAATAAATTTCGATCATTATTATACATTGATTAATTTTTAGAATTTGGTACTCTAGATAATTTCAAGTTCTATAAATCGTACTCATTTATTCATATTTTTTAGAAAACAGCTTTTTCATCGAATTCTATTACTTTTGGTAATTCTTCAGTTTGTGTGAATCGAAAGATTTTCTTGTATTATAATGAAATTATTTGTAGATTTCTAGAATTTGATGATTCAGGGTTCAAAATTTTGCAGATTTTCGGCGTTTTCGTATATTCTAGTTTTTCTTCGTAATTCACTGGATTAATGAATATTTTCAAATTTTTATTTTCTACGTTAACCCATCCAAACATTTATAATGAAAAAAAAATTTTTCTTAGAAAAATTCCTTTGAAGTTAGTATCATTTTAATTTTCTAGTTACTGAAATAATAAATGTTGAATATCGTTGAACTTTTAAAACTTTCATAAATCAATTTGTTATATTTCCTAGATTTCAGTAAGTTCATTTTTTATAACTCCCACTTATTCATTTCTTTATCATTGATATTCTTATGCAATATCTTTCCAAGTTTGTATCTTCATTATTAATTCATTTATTTTTCAAGATTTACAAATGAAATAATTATCAGTTTTCTCCTAATTTCAACCCTTGTGCACAACATATTACTTTTTCGGAGACTTTGGTTACCTCGCCCGATTTAACGAGACTCTGAATTTTCATCCTGAGTTTATTGTCGTTAAAATTAAAAAATCTTGATTCTAAAGGTTAATTTACCTTTTTCTCTAGAGAAATACAATGTTATTGTTTATTTTTTTTACTCATGTTACCGTATTTTCATGGAAATGCTACGTGAAATTTTCTAAAGTACATCTATAATAGTGTTTTTATATAAAATTTCGACTGAAAATTTGGAAAATTGTGGAAGGTACACTTCCTGCCGCAGAACTCCTAAATAAAAAATGTTTTCGCGGTGAGCGCGATATCTCACTAATCACTATATCGATGGATTTGAAATGTAAAGGAGTTGTTTGTACTTACAATAGTTAGTTCGTGAACGAAGGAATTTTTTTCAAGACACATCCTTCTATTTTTTTCAGGTGGAAAACTCAATTTTTCGACTTCAAAAAATCGAATTTTTCGAAAAATATATCACTGCAACTGATGTATAAATTTTTTTTTTCTAAAATCCTTCGTTCACAAACTGGCTATTGTAAGTACGAACAATCCGTCCAAATTTTAAATTGATCGATATAGTGGTTAGTGAGATACCGTCATCACTACGATGGCAGTTTTTTAAAAGAAGTTAGGGAGTGTACTTTTTCAGCAGCAGCAGCAGGGAGTGTACTTTTTCCAATTTTCTGGATTTTCACTCGAAATTTTTTTAAAAAACTCAATAAAAGATTTTCTTTATGAAACTTTTTGTCGCATTTAAGTAAAACTATGGTAACATGATTAAAAAAAAATAAATAAAAACCCTGTTTTTTCCTAGAAAAAAAAATATAACCCTATAAACAAGTGCTTAATTACATTATAAAATGCAGAAGCGCCCGAGGATTCATGCACATGCGTATACAACGCAACGATGAACTGGACGCGTACATTTTGGGCCAGTTCAGCAAACCCTTCGCCAGCATACCAGAAATGGTTCGGCACTTTAGCGTCAACCGTCTCCCTATACGCGGCGCCGAACACATGTGTCTTCTGTACCCCGTCATAGCGCAACTTTTATAGCGCATTTACCGCAGCGCTGTTTAAGCCACGACGAATTTTTATAATTCATATTCCTATTTGCACATATGTGAAATCAAGTTGGACGAATTATCCGTCTCTCGAAATCGTAATTGTAACTTACGGAGTGATAGGCAAACGATACCGTGCAAGTATTATATTCTGTAATCGATACTGTGAAGATTTCATTATGTTTTGAAGGTAGAGGCATTTTTTATCTTTTAAATTCTCAAGCCAAACTATAGATAAAAAATGTTAATTTCCAGTTACGAGCCTAAGAAAACCACAATTTTCACACACTCTTAGTTTTTTTTTTTCATTATCGCTGATCTACCATCAATGTTGCCAAATTTTGATATTCCTAAGAAGTAGGATTATTCGTTTTCAAGAAAGTGTTTTTGATGAGTTACGAAATGTTATAAATAATAATTTATTTTGAATATTTGGAAAATCTAGTGGTAAGGAAACATGAATAGACGATTCATTATTTATAAAATGCATTCAATGAAGTAAGAAATTTTCCTAGACATCAGTAAGATCCGAATGTTGAAAGGCGCTCATTGAATTTGTCGGATTTTTTCGTTTTTCTTAGAAAATTGTGAGTTACTGCAGTTTTTCAACTTAAAATAGAAGCGTAAAGATGTTTTTTTAGACTGAATGAAAATCGAATTAGTAAAGTGAAAGTCGCCACAGGACAATAATCGAATCAGTGGTCTCCATCAAACATGTAAACTTGTCCGATTATGATTTTTTTATTTATTGATATCACGATGTAAAAGAGAAGATTGTTAATACTAAATGAAAAAGAGTTTTGGTTAATCAAAATTCTGATAGTTGAGTCTTCCCACGTATATATTTTCCGAGTGGATTCATCGCAGTTATATTTGGAGAACTTGGAACAACTAGTACAAATCTACGATTGGTAATACTACGTTGAAGGCATTCTTCTTGCCACATTCGTAATAATCAAAATAGACTGGCATATTGAATCGAGCATGAAACTTAACATAGTGTACATGAAAGAAGGGTTTTTCGATCAAGTACTGAAAAACGACGTCCATATGAACAAATTTCAATCCAATACTCTAGTCATGTAATAACATTTATATGATTGACATTGTATGTTCATTCAAAGTTATCGTTATCATTAACTTGACAGTAACTTGTGGGCTATGTAAAACGGTCCAAACATAGGCTGTGGAATAAATATCGAATGTGTCCATGTCGATCTCGAAAGTGTTTTTAATTCCCTGGAACAATATTTTTGAAACGGATTTTGATATAAATAATTTAATTTGTTACTTGTTTCACTAAATGAAAGTTTTTCGAGTATATTAGTAGCAACATCTTTACCATTTAAAAAAATTTTTATTGATAACTAAAACTAGTTGGGAATCAGGTTGAATTTCAAGGTACGTGTATATTTATTCCGGTTAGAATATAATTTCTAAATAATCAAATTCATTTTGTTTTTTCAGAAAAGTTTAATATTATAATATCACCATGTCGACTTTGCATATAAAAAACGGAGAAAATTTAAGAGACTTTCCTTAAATCCTTCCTTCGCTCTGTATAGAGAGAATTATAATGTATGGGGCGTTCCATGCCAGATCGGCCGCGACCAACAGGCCATGTCTCTGATATTCGTGAAATTTAGAAGATCGATAGAGGATCCTACATGATGAATAACTGCAGAGTTTTAGAATTTTCGGTCCACTCCTGCGGATTCTACGAGATGTTGAAAG
>JAPYZL010127794.1:0-11768 GCA_030522825.1 Platygaster orseoliae
ATTCAACTCGCGCGCTTGGGCACTCGCTGCCGCTCGTGCCCAAATGCTCGCTCGTAGAATCATTCCATTCCTTCCTTGTAGCATAAATATCTATTTTAAAATAGTAAATAAAAACCTTAAAAGAAAAGTTTGTCTTACAAAATTCTACTTCCTGTAGAAATTTTTGGAAAATAACTTTTGCATAAAATTTTTTTTTGTATAAAATTTATGATGAAATTTTTTTTTTTAGAAATTTATCCATTCAAACAGCTTTTCCAAAAAATGTCTTTCTAAATTTTTCAGCTTATTTATATTTTTTAATATTAGTTGATGACTTTATTTAAAGAGTTTATTCTTCGTTTTCAATGTTAATATTCTTTTAATAATATTATATTTTTTCTAATAAGATATTGCGATATATTTTATTTTCAAATATTCAATAAATATTTATATTTCATATTATAAATTTTTTATTTTTTATAAGATTTTGGAATTTTTTATAAAAGTGTAACTGTTTTTTATAATGTCGAATTCATAGAAATTTTTGATTCTAATAAAAATTTCGTCTTTTTTTATAAAAACCAAAATCACTAAGGACGCAGTTCAGATTTTTCATCGATATAGCAAGCTATAATTTCAATTTGCACAAAAAATTATGCACAATCGCCCGCTGCACAAAAATCTGTATGTACAATAAATCTGCAAAAATTCAACAATGCTCAAAAAATGTATGCACAGTAAATTCCATCCCGCTAATTCACTGCGAGGTAATTATTTCACTGGGTCTTCATGTTCCCGCGATTTTCCACTAATTCCAACGCGACTATTAATTAACAATGTAATTTTCCCGTTATTTTGCGAACTTTCAGCGCCCTGAATTAAGCGACCTTTAATTCTTGGGGTTCCAATTACGCGAGAAAGGAGGGGAAAATTTAACGGCATCGCTATTGCCCGGTAAATTTCTCGGGGCGGTAATAGGGTTTCGATATTTAATTTATACCAACAGCGGGGAGCAACTATCCGACGTGCTTTCCTTCAAGGAAGCGCGACTGCGCGGCCACCCCGATTTTCCGCCGTTCCGTATCGCGTCTACGCGAAATCTCCCTCAGTCCGTTTTTGGCACCCGTTGCGCCCGCTCAAACAGGCTTAAATCGCGCTTTTTTCACTACCTATAAACCCGGTTTTTCTTCCTCAACTTTCAATTATTCACCAGTAAATTTTCATAATATAATCTACTTTTGTAAGACTTTTTCTCAAATGATTTTTTTAAATTTCAAGCAATAATCGAGTTTTGAATTTTAATCTCGTAAAATATATAAAATTTGTCGTAACTGGTAAGTTTAATTTTGAATCATGGTTTTCATGAAATTCTGTTCAACACAAAAATATTAAATATAAAAAAAATTTGTGATTTGACGTTGTTAGATTAAATTACTCGTTTTTGTTAATGCATTTAGATTCTGGGGGAGATTATTTTTTGGTGGGCAGTTTTTGTATGCTATTGTTTTGTGTGTACAGAATCGACAAGTGCACTAATCGGTCGCGATGCGGCTAATTTATTCCGGCGGGCGACGGTCCCGCACGAGGAGAAAACGCCGCCACGTGGACCCCATCGTCGTCTTCGTCAGTCTTCTAGTTGTCAACGTCTCCGGTGAGTTTTTCCGAAATTTTCCAATTTTCCTTTAACTGATAATAATTGAAAACTCGTCCCTAACAAATAAGTAATCCTTTATTAACTATTAGGAAGATTAGAGCAGGAATATATCCAAGTGAATTTCAATTCATCTTCTTTGGTTCAAATCAGAAAGTAGACGAATAACAATTTAGTAGATTATTGGAAAAATTTGTCATTTATTAAAATTCAATGTTTTGTCAAAAATTTAGTTCCTTCTCAAAGAAAATTTCTAAAAAAACATCACGTAGAGAAATTTTTGGTTACAGCAACCATTGATTTAGTAAAATATTAGCCCACCAAAGTTTTGGATAGTGCAACCAATAATTTAGTTATGATAACCAAATTATTGGTTATTGCAACTTTGGGATCAGTTATGAAAATTGAGCATTGGTTGTTATAACAGAAACTTTGGTTGCAGTACCTAAAACTTTGTCGGGTCCATATTTTACTAAATCAATGGTTGCTGTAGCCAAACCATTTATCTCAGTGATAAAAACAATAACAAAATTTATTGTCTGAATTTTTATTCATGTACTTGCTGTTTAGAGCAGGAAATTGATCGATTTTGAAATTTTGCTGTTTTACACGTTTTTTGCAAATGTGAATCCCGTTTTCATGTAATCGAATTTTTTTTGAATTTTTGCAACGAATTGAGGTGACCGTCTAATGATTTATATGGATGGTATTATAGAAAAAAATGGGGATTTTATATTCCCTTCAATATTAAATCTGATCATGTGACAATTTATTGACTGAATAAGGACTGAATAATTATCAAGCAATTGTAATAGTAGACATTCAAGAACAGAAATCAAAAGACTTTATGACGTTCAATGACAGTATATTTTGGACAAACAAAGTGCAATATAAAAATTTAATAATATTCATGTTCGGGTATGAAGGTTTGTATTCTTGAAGATTAAAATTTTAAATTTCAAACTGAAAAAGATAACTTTATTTGAGGACGTTAATAACTCAAAATATACACAGCTTAAAAATAAAACAATGAAGAATCAAAATATAATGTACATTTATATCGTTATATTCAATAAAAAGAACAAGTTAAGGTTAAGGGGACCAACACCTATTATTCGTTAGTTTTTTGCTAAAAAAAGTTGATTTCTTCTGAATTATGAATAGTATAAAATAATAGTAAAAAAAAAATCTATCAGAATTTTCTATCTATTATCTTATCACTAGATCTTGATATTTGTTGTTTCAAGATAACTTTTTTTATTACTTAAGCAAATAGGTTTGTGAATTAAGCGATAGTTATCTCAAAACTTAATTAATAAGCACAATTTTATTCCAATATAAATTTTTATAGATCACTAAAGGGGACCAATATCTATAGACGGCGTTTTTCACGACCCAAAATTACGCGTGGATTAAAAAAAAGTATTGCTCGCAGAAACGTGAAATTCAAAACATTTGTACTTTAGGATGTACCCAAAAATACAAAATATATCGTTTGTCGAAATTGAGCCTCCGTGTTGAGGTCTGAGCGCTCTAAGTTGACCATCCGTTTTGGAGAGGGCATTTGGCGTGCATTCTACAGTCTGCAAATTTAATTTTACAAAAAAAAGTCATAAGCGTTTTTTGTTCGCAATTATGTTTTCCAGGGTGTGACGTCGAGTTTTTTTAATTTTTCAATTTTTTTACAATAATTATCACACTTTTTTATTCGTTTTTTTTTCTATTTTATTTAAAAAAAAGGGACACAAACAATTTTTTTTACAATTTTTGGCTTCATCACTCCCTGGAGAATTTTATCCTCTTTTAAATGATATAAAACTTATTAAAACTTACTAAAACTTATTAAATGAAATGAAACTTATTAATTTTCAAATGTGATCGCAGTTTTTGCAATAAAAATGTAGAAAAGAAAAAAACTATACATAAGTTACCAATAAAATTTTATCATAAACTAATTGTCTCGTTTTTATTGGTGATACAGGAAATTTAGTGAAAAAGTTGATTATTTTTACTACTTTTTGAGGGAAAAATCTTATTCGCAAAAGATTTATATTTTCCAGTATATTAAAACGTAGGATAGCATGAAATTCATATATAAATATTATCTATCTAATAATTTCATAATAATTATTAATAGTTTTTATGTAAAAGAAAGATCTATTTATTATTAACAAAATTTATCCCATTCATTAATAATTACTATGCGACAATTCAAATAATTCGATAAATATGCAATAAATTTCGTCAGGTAGGGTCCATAATTTTCTCCATCAATGACGTTTATTTCCTATTAAAATGGTGATTCGGTGAATAAGCGAATAATTGAATAAGGATGAAACTTGATTGTAAAGTTAGATGAAATTTTACATCTTTTTCATCAGCATTTTTCTCTCAGAATACTATTTGCAATTGAAAAGTTTTAAGAATTTGTTAGTCAAATGATGTTACATGATGAAAAACAAGGACTTTTTCAACTTTTCGATGTGAATCATATTCATATATTTGCATAATTTCAAATTTCATGATTTAAAAGAGAATAACGTTTTTTATAGGTTCCAGAGTTGAAGAACAATCCGATTATTCTGAAGTACCTTCTTCAAGATCAAATTAGTTATAATTAATCTTCTTTCTTAATGAAATGGATGACTCGTTATAAGTATAAAACGTGCATGAAAAATCGTAGTTTATGAAGTTGAAGTTTAGATAATGAATTTTGTATTTGGTTCAACTTAAGTATGATAAATTAATAAAAAACATTTGCAAACGTATGAAAATTATTTAGCTTTCAATGCGATTCTGTCTAATTTCCAACAATTTTGGTAAATTTACATACTTCGAAAAATCTTGGTCAGGTATTATGTAATAATTAGCTAATTTAAACACAGATAATTTTTATTAATAATCATATTTTAATGTTTTACAATTTTTATTATTGCTGAAATTGAATGAAAATATTGATAAATTGTTATTGTTAGAAAAATACAGCCTTAAGTGTTTTTAGTCTTTCGTGTTAAAGTAATTGAAAAAACCCGAATATAATTTATAATGGAATAGAATATAACATCCATTTAAATAAGATTATATTTACAATGTTATAATATGGTAAAAATTTATTACATCTAAATGAATATAAACCATAATGTTATATAAAATCTCATAATTATTTTGGAAGTATTAGGATTATTTTCTATAATTATTAATTTTTTCTTACTAATTCAAATCACTGTAAAAATTTTGAAAAAAAATACTGATGGAAATTTCTGGAATCTTATAATCATGCGTTTTATAATTTTAAATTTCCCTCGATTTGATGTGACTCTGACTGGTACTTTGCGTCACTAATTCGATTATTTTCGGACATTTGTTGAAAATTCAATAAGCGTGACTTTTGATTGAAATGACGATTTATAAAAAAACTCGATGATGAATTCAATTGCGATTGAGGTGGTAAAGAAAAAAAATCGAGTTCGCCTTGTAAAAGATTATCGATGTTGGGCGCGCTCAAAAACATTTCTGTAATCACTTCTGCGGTAGTTTGTACGTAAAGTGAAGAGATTGATCGTTTATTCACTCCGATGCGGAAATGCACGCCTCACGGCTTATACCGTTGACTATCGCTCGGTATGCTCGACTTTCAAATGGAGCCACTGAGGAACGACTAATGTGATTGCCAACTCTATTTGGAAATTGCTATTTACGACCAATCGTGCTGTATTCAGCATCATCATTGTCATTTTAAATCCACATAGAGCCTTAGGGAATAGGAAAATTGCCATTTTTTTGTGGAAAAACTGAAAAAACATATTTTCGTCAATTCTTTTTTTGTGTAAAATAATTATGTCGATTCCAAACAAAAGGATGAAAATAAAAATAAAAAGAATCCTTACGAAGAAAATAACGTACATAAAATGTCATTATGATAATTTATTTATAAGAAATTCAGTGAATTTGATATAAAAATCTCCTCTTTGATGCTGAAAAAGGTATTTTTCACGAGAAAATCCGATTTTCAATATTGCGTTTTGTTTTGAAATTGTGTTAAAGCTTTTTTACCAGATTCAATAATTTCTTACCAGTTTTATGCAACAGTTGTAATCTCTTGATGCGAGCAAGCTTTTTCCGCGTAATGCATTTTTCATAGATTCTTTTTCGCCTCTGTGTAAAATATTTTTTCAGCATTCCACAGGAAAAACTTTATTAAAATATCCTCCATTAACGTTTTCACGGTTGCGATGGTAACTCCGATAGAACGTGTCGTTATCGTGAAAAATCGCATTCGCGTGTTTTTAATCATGTATGAAAGCGCAGGAAACTACGATAATGCACTTATTTGAGTTTTTTCCGAGTTTGAACTATATGAGATTTAAAAATAAAAACCAAACTTAGAATACGAAAATCAGGCAGATAAAAAATTACTAAGGTAGCTATTTGTTGATTCCTAAAACCTACGTTTTGACTAATTTGATTAATACAGTGGTTTTCGAAATTAAAAATAATTGAATTAAAAACGTTAAAAACAAGATATATCCAGAATTTTCATTCTAGAAACAAAAAATTAATGGATAAAGAAAATGGCGAAACTTCTATCTAGAATTTTGAAAGAGCGCTGTACCAGAAACTTTGGAACTTCAAAACTTAAATTAGGTAAACTTTTATAACAAAAAATGTCATAACTGCATACTGATAAGTTTTTATATTTGATTTTCTAGTGGAGTTGTATAAAATTTAGCTCACAAATATACACTATTACTAGCTAACAATAATTTAAAATGAATTTACTTTTATAAAAAAAAACTCATTGAAAAAATTTCAAAAATGTAGTTATGAACGATTTGGATTAATTTATTATTACAATTTTCATCAAATAAAAATTTTAATCTAAATAAGAGAAACCTCAATCTAACGAGAATAATAAATTTTTTTGTCTAGAACATAAAAAAAGATCATTCTAACTTATGTAATATTTAGTGAGTTGAAACTAATAATGTAATTAAAAAGGGATAAAAATTGATAGTTTAAGTTTATTCAGTGACATGAAAGTAGTAAAATATTACAGAAAAAAGCTGCAAAATTACTCTTTGCTGAACGTCAAAAAATGAATATTTTGAGGTATTACATTAGAGTTAATTTATAGTTTAATAAGAAACTTAAGAGTAAAACTAATTCTAGAGTTTCACCTCAGTCGATTTCAATGAATTCTTTATTAGTTTGACTTTTTTTCGAACTATTCTTTGAAATATACTTTTTCCAATAAATTCAGACAGATTTGTTATTATTCATTTTTAGTCGTTATTTATAATTTATAAATAATTGTCAGTAACTATATTATTCATCGTTTCGTTGAAAAATTGTTCATTTTTTTTCCTCTCAACGCTCTTGAATTTAAAAAAGTTGGAAAACACTAGAAAAAATTATTGTTAAAACGAATTTCTAAAAAAATTTTCTCATGACCATCTACTGAGAAAAAAAATATCATTTCTACTATAAATATTGAAAATATTACTATATTTTTTGTATAGTATAATTTCAAGTATATTTTCAAATTATACTACACAATTGAATATTGTGTTATAAAGTAAACAAAATTTTCAAAATTCCTGTATCTAAAATACCAGGGTTCTCAATTTTTCTGATCTTCGAATTTTAAATTTCTCATTAATTGAAGTACTATTGTTATATTACTTAATTATTGTGTTCTTTACTTTGATTTTGTAGAAAATTCAAATAAGAAAATCGTCGGAAACACTTATTTACATTGAAGATTAGAAAGATTGATTTTCAATTAGTCGATAGTATTAAGGTGAATTGTTCATTGAAATATTTATTCAATAATAAAATTATTTTAATAATCAAACGAAGGTATTGCAATATTTCATATTTTTTAATTCATTTCAAAATTTTACTGATAATACCAACAATTTTATTAATTTATAATTTATTATTTTCAATTAGTCGAATGAAAAAAATACAATATCCATAACTTCTTTTTATGTATTTTTTTCTGTTTTTCTCTGTTTTTTTTTTCATTTATTACCATGTAGAAAATTGGATAAAAAAAATTACTTACTACAAATTTATGGATGAGAAACACTGAATTCAATGATGAGAAAACGAATCATCATTTTTCGAACGAATTTATAGGAATTGAGTCAATTAAATATTCTTAAAAAATATGGAAAGTTATCAAAATTCCTGTGTCTAAAATATCAGGTTCCTAAATTTTTTTGATCTTGAAATTTTAAATTACTCAGTTGTTGCATTACTATTGCTATGATATTTAATTATTATTTTTTTGTTACTTTGATTTTGTAGAAAATTCAAATGAAAAAATCGCCAGAAAAAATTATTAATATTGAAGATTAGAAATGATTGATTTTCAATTAGCCGATAGTATGGAGGTGAATTTTTCATTGAAATAATAATTCAATAATAAAATTAATTTCAATAATAAAACGAGTGTACTGCAACATTCTTTATTTTTGAATTTCATTGATAATCCAAACGATTTCAACCGATTTTCAATTCCAAATTTTGTTAGCGAAGACGAATAAAGATGAAAAAAGGTGAAATCGATTTGGGCTTCAACTTCATTTCATTTGTAAAACAAGAAAAAACTCTGATAACTACATATTTTGACAGTGGCGGATCTAGCGGTAAATTTGGGGGGGGGGGGACATCGTTTTTAAAATTTTTTCAGCATACCTTTAGAAAATTAGAACAATTTTTGAAGAGTTATTACCTAAATCTGAAAGAAAAATTCATTTTTGATAGTTTTGCACGAGGGATTGGAAATATGCCGAATAAAATATTCAGTATCGAAGTGGAACAAAAATTTTATTTTATCATTGAAATATAATTTTTGATAGAAACATCATACAACTTGATATATACGTCCATCATATTTTAACCATTAAACATTCTCTTTTTTTCTCTCACTATTTAGTAACACTTTTATTTTGTTTGTTTTGTTTGTTAATTTTTATCACACAACTGACAAAATCTCACTAATAAAAAAACGTAAAAAAAAAGATTTTACACGTAAAATATTTGACAGTAAATGTTTATCAAATTTTCTCAAACTTTACAAATTTGTCGTAGTTGAAAAAAAAGTAAAAATCCGCGTTCGAATTAAAGATTTTTTTTTTTGGGGGGGGGGGGCATGTCCCGGATGTCCCCCCCTCCGTAGATTCGCGCCTGTATTTTGATATCAAAAATAAAGTTGAAAATACATTCCAAAAAGTTGAAATGAATACGAGCTTTCGACTCGGGAGGTGCCAGTAAAAGTTCCCAAAAATTGCCTGGAAAAATTGCCGTCAGATGCGAGTACCTCCTTAATCAACGATATAGCATAACCGCAGTACAGAAAAAAGCACCGACACGAAACACCGCGTTCTCTGGCACCGCAGTGATAGCGCCCCGTATATGGTCAGACGCTGCAGCCGTACAAGACTCATCCTCGGTACGCGCGGTTGCTCGTACACGGAATGTGGGCGAGCTCGGGTCGTGTACCCACCTGCCGAGGAGCGTTGTATATACGGTTATTACACGCTTCCGTTGGCCGCGTTCCACAGTATCCGCAGTCAGCCCCCTCCGAATATTTCGCGCATTGTGCCAGCCACAAGAAAACAGGGAATGGCACTCGTCATCTCGCGTGTTTTCCGCGAGCCTAACTTTCGCCGAATCAGCCCGTTAAAAAGCGCTCGCTCAATTAGCGGCTTTTGCAACTACGTACATTTTATGTGCCACGTACTCACGGACTTTCTTCCAGGCAAACAATGCCGCGCGTCTAGCTAATTTTCGCCCAAACATTCCTGTTTATTCATCAACGGCGTACATTTCCGGAGAAAGGGGGGGGGGAGGGTGTTACTAGGGAGTGTGGACAAGATTGTGGGAAAAGTGTTTAAATGAAATAATGAAGGACCGATATCAGATTTATGTTTTTCAATGCATTTTTTTTTGAATAACACACTGAGAGAAAAATCTGGTACTTTTTACTGAAAAATATAGTAATGGGGAATCGAGATGAAATATAGTAAATTCTATACTATAAAAAGTATTGTTATTTTAAAAATATTCATATTGTGGTCATTGGCATATAGTATAGTAGTTGTAGCTTACGTTCTAGTGAAGCTCATGTACGTATAGCTATACTAATGAAAAAATGTAGAAATTATGATCATGTAATGTAATTTCCTATATCTTGCACATTGAGAACTGTTATTTACTAAGGTAAAAAATACAAAATATTCAGTATTTTTTACTGTATATCAACTTATAATGGCAATATTTTACGTTTTACTATACTACATGGTAAAAATAAGTATATTCATGAATCATGAATAAGTGTGCTGCAATACATGAAAAAATTAAAAAATATTGTAGGTTTCCCTTAAATATAGTAATTTTTCCAATATTTATAATACAAATTACTTGGTTTTTTTCTCAGTGCTTCACTGAAAGAAAAATCTAGTACTTTTTACTAAAAAATATAGTAATGTGGATCGAGATGAAATAATATAGTAAATTTTACTGTATACAGTATTGTATTATTCGAAATATTCGTATTACAGTCATTGGCATACATTATAGTAATTGCAGTTTTTTCTATTGAAACTCGTATATATGTATAGTAATACTTATGAAGAAATGTCGAAATAATGATCATGTAAGGTAATTTCCCATATCTTGTATATTGAGAATTGTTATTTACTAAAGTAAAAAATACAGTATGTTTCGCATTTTTTACTACTATCAACTTATAATTGGGTATTTTCATGAATTTTTTTTATCGCCAATTTCGATTGTCTATGAAAAATAATCGAACACGTGTTATTTCTCTTTGTTGTTAAGTGTCTATAACTCTCACAAAATGAAAATGAAAAGTTATCGTTTTTGCGCGCGATTCAAACACGACGGAAAGCGCCGACTCTATCCGAAGTATCAGTTACGTCATGATTGTTGTTATTCGCATAGAATAACATTGCCGAAGCATGTTATTCATTACTTTTTGCTGTAAAGTAGGCTTTTTATGAAAATTTTTTATAAACATTTTCATGAAGTGACCTTGAAAAAACCTTATACAAAATTTTGTTTATAATATTTCATTTTTTGCAGAAATTGTCATACAAATATTTTTGTATAAATTTTTGTTTGAAAGAAAGTTTGAAAAAAAAATTTTTAATTTTTTAAAAACTAAAAAAAAATTGAAATTTCTTATACAAATATGAAATTTTATAAAAAATATGACATTTTATAAAAAACGTACGGGGCTCGAATATTTTTTTATCAATTATAAAACATTTAAAATTTTTATAAAACTATCTTCCTTTTTTATAAAAAAATATTTTGTTATAAAGTTTTTATTAGGTCACTGTATAAAAAAATTTTTGTTATAAAAATTTTATAAGGTCAACTTTATAAAAAACGGAATTTTTATAAAAAATTTTTGATTTTTATAAAAAATTTTGCCTTTTTTTTATAAAAATCAAAATTATCTTTTTTCTTCACTTTTCTCTTTTCTTTTTTCGGTTTTCTTTCAACAATAAAATCAACAAATTGTCAAAATATATAATATTCAACCAAAACTTTGGCATTACGAACTTCAACCGAGTTAAACTTTTCACTGTTTTTTATGTACTCACAGACCATAACGCTTACGGAAAAAACCGCCAACTTTTGACCGTAGGTCTACCTTCAACTTGACTGTGTTTTCGGACCGTCAACTTGACCGTTACGGTCAACATTGACCGTCCAGGTTGGTTGACCGTTCACGGTCGAAGTTGACGGTTCGCAAGTATTATATTCTTTATTGAAAAAAAATTTCGATGAAAAATTTTTTGTTGCTAGAAATATACACACTATCTGTAGGAGAATAATCGATAATACTGAAAAATGCAATCCCGGTTACCTAGCAACACCACAGTTGATCTTACCAGGACTTGAACCTACACAACTTTTCTATTACTAACCCTACCTACCTAACCATTACTCTATCGAATGTGTATACATACCGATTAAAATAAAAAGGCCAAGTTCGAGAAGAGCTTCGTACAGTGGCATGTTTTTAAATAAAAAATATACTAACAAGGGCTTGAATAATTCATGGTTTTTGTTAGAAAAAATCTTAAGAAATCCAAAC
>JAPYZL010127806.1:0-19396 GCA_030522825.1 Platygaster orseoliae
GTGATTATATTGTAAATTGAAAATAAACTTTTATAAAGAAAATAAAAACAATAAAATGTCTATCGATTTCTCTACGAACTTTTCCGACAACCTGATACATGAACACTAACTTTTAGAGTTAACGATATTACTCTGAGGTTCAAAAATAATATATTAATCGGAATTTATTGATTCTCAACTTTTTGTACTATTAGATTTTCAAGTACTATACAATCCCAACATTTCTATAGTTGAAGAGTTATAAGAATAATTACTAGATTTTCTGGAATTACTTGATTCTCTAGATTCCCAAACTTCTCAAGATTCTCGAGATTTTCGGGATTCTTGAAATTCTCGTGATTACACAAATTTTCCGAACTTTTCAAAGATTCCCAAGCTTTTTCGGGATTTCTTGTTTTTTTTCGGGATTTCTCGAATTTTGTAGCATTCCTGAAATTTTATAGCGTGCCAAATTCTCGTGATTCGTAAATTTTTCGGTAGTTCTTTCTCCAAAATTTCGCAAATTTTCAAAAATCCTGATTGCCATTTTATCCTAAAGTTTATTCATTCAAAAAAATTAAGATCTACAAGATTGTTACATTTTATTTCCGTCACTCTCTCAGTTTGATGAATTAGTGAAATTTTTACTAATTCAATTAGTAGCTGAGTGATTCACCATCGAATTAGTGGAATTCCACAAGTTAGCTAAAGAAAAAGTCAAATTCTACTACATGAATTAGTGATTTATAAGTTTACCTTTCAATTAGTGAAATTTTTTAAACGACTAAACAATTAGTAAATTTATTACTAATGTGATTAATGACATTTTCACTAACCACATTAGAAGTTTCAAATTCTAATATTCAATTAGCAAAAATTTTTGAGTGACTAATGAATTAATAGATTCTCACTGTTTCAAAAAGTAATTTGATGGTAAAAAGTAAAAAAGTTACCTAGTTGTAAAAAACATTGTTCGACACTTGGTTAAAAGGAAATGAACATTTTGACAAATGTATAAATATGTCTGATGATTGCTTAATTTTTCCTATGTAACAATAATGAATAAGAATTTGAATACTAGATTATCACTAATTGTACTAGTAAATATCCACTATTCTCAACAGTAACTATTCACTAATGTAAATGGTGAAAATTCACTAATTCAATTAACCAACACTATTCTCAATAGTAAAAATCTAGTAATCAACCTACAAAATAAGTGAATATTGACTTTTTCATTAGTTGAATTCTACTAATCATTCAGTGATAATGCACTAATGAGACTAGTCTAGGTCTATTAATTACAGTAGTGGATTTTTTACTGAAGTTTGGAAGTAGTAGTTCACTCATTTCTTTAATCATTTTTACATTTAGTCAATTTCACAATTGAAAAAAAAATGACGAAAATTCCACAAGCTGGTACGAAGTTAATTTTGGACGGTTTTGTTTATCTTTGAGCACGGAAACCGTTATGCACGAGTAATAGCAATTTAAATGTCAATTTTTTGTAAACATAAACTTTCGGGAAAAAGTTAAAAAGCCATTCGGGATTCTCGATTCGGGAAATTGACCGGTATAATATTGACCGGAAATTGACTGGATGAGTCATGACTTACTAATTCAATTAGTAAGCTGAAATCACTATTTCAATTAGTGAAATTCCATTAATAATTACTAGTTTATACTAATTCAAACTGAGAGAGCAAGTTGTTGATTTTACAGATATTTCGAAAATATCTCTGGAATCACTATCAACTTGTATTCTCTGGTCGACGACTCGAATTTTTTATGTCATTTGAAATTTCGGTTACAATGTGATAATTAGATATGTAGAATAAATCAACACTTATATTACTCCCACTTCCGATTTTCTTGTCGACAATTACTTTGTCCCAGACAGTTATTTTTCACTAGAAAATCAAGAATAAGACCTTGCGTTGTAGGTTTACTTAATGAAAACTATAAAGATCATCTTGAAACACGTTATTCTTTTTGATTTTCGATGTAACAGAAATTAAGCTTGCCCTTTTAAGTATTGAAGTTTTAAGCACTACACATTTTCAATGACAGTGATATACAAACTTTTTGTACTATTATATATTTAAGTACTATACAATCTCAACATTTCTATAGTTGAGGAGTTATCGGAATTACTAGATTTTTTGGAATTCCTGCATTCTCTAGATTCTCAAAATTTTCAGGATTATTCTTGAAATTCTCGTAATTACTCAAATTTTCTGAACTTTTCAAAGATTTCCTAGATTTTTCGGGATTTCTCACTTTTTTCGGGATCCGTCCCGACTCGTGAAATTCTTTATCCCGCACACCCCTAATAAATAATTGTTCATTGCTACTTCTGCATCATCATTTTCAAAAATTACTTGAACTGAAAGTTCACATGTAAGTATAATGTATGGTTCAAATTTAGTTCCAATTTTGACACAAAATTAGGAAAAAAGGATACAGGTTTGTATTTTATTGGTTGCCAGCGTTGTTGTAAAAATGAAAGTATCGTAGAAAGCCGTCGTTGGATCGGGGAAAGCAGACGAACTCTGGGATTCATTGCTGAAGCTTGCACTTGCCACCAGGCTTTGTTATTTCCTGGTCTCAGTTCAATAGTGACTCTTGAAGGTAATTTTATATCCTCCTGCCAATCTGGAATTCATTTTTTCATTAAAAATTTATTTATTTTTTTAATTTTATTCGTTTTTACCTTCCAGTTGATTCAATTTTCTGAGAGCCCTGCAAATTGGAGTTTTGATCCTCATTGTTTTTCCTCGATATCGGACTTGGGTTGATCCCCAGTAAACCAGCTCGTTTAATTTCATTTTCATTTTTTCGTATGTTCTTGGTAATTTTCTTCGCAACTCTCCAAAATTGATCAATCCGTATAATTCTTGCGAAGTTTTTTTTACGTCTGAAACATTTATTATATTAAATGAATGAAAGAAAGTTAAGTGTGAAACCAGGATGTACATACACTGTGGAAAAATTAATAGAAATTTGAAAATTATTCAACTAGTTAATTAAAAGCTGGAATTCAAACATCCAAAAATCATGATTAAATTGAAAATATTGAAAACAATTTTGAAGAATTATAAATTATATATAAATTATAAACCTTCCGAGAATTTTAAATGTTTAGAGATTTTGAGCCAAGTTCTGTAGTAAAAATGACGTATTTGTTCCTTGTTTTTTATGGCATTTTCCGCGAGGCTTTTCTTTTTTCCCTGGGCCAAAAAATAGCTTTGCAAGGCATCAAAATCTTTGCCATTTTCATTGACAGCTTTGAAAAACGTGCTTTTGTCCTCAGCTGACCACATTTCACATGATCTTTTTAATGATTTCATGCTTTTTGATGTGGTTTGATCTGTTGCTTCTTCTTCTTTGGTTTCTAGAAAAATCAAATGATAAAAAAGTGTTTTCGTAAAATTTTTATAGCTGATGGTATCATAGCAGTAAATTGGAATTAATTTGCATCAAGTTTTTAAAAATTGATGCAATCATTCAAAAAGTGTTATTATAATAAAAAAACTACTGTAAAAGTACTGAAGTACTTAAATTGGTAAAGCAGGCAAGAAAACCATAAAGTTTGAATCCAAACTATGAAATTATTATTTTAAACTTATTAGACTATAGAAAATATTACTGATACATATGAAATAGATTACATATCGTAATAAATCACCTCATATCTTTTAAATTATTGAATTTTTTCTTTTCAGGTAAAACGCAGACAAGGATGTATAAAATATTTTGAGTTTTAAATATATTTCAATGTTATGTTTAAAAAAACTCATGTATAAAATACTTTTCTTCATAAGAATTTTATAAGCTTGCGTTATAAAAAAAAAGAAAATCTTATTGTGAATTTCAGATTTGTATAAGGTTCCAGGTTACAAGAAACGAATAAAAAATGTGTGACTCTGGGCTCCAAAAATTGTACAACTTCCAAATTAAAGTGAGAAATCGTTTTTTTCATTACCAGATGGTCAAACATTGAAACTTCTAACATTCTGGAGGAAACATATTTTTTTGCAAAACCCTTCCCAAAAATTTTTCTGCCTACTGCCCTGTTCAAATCAACATATTTCAAAATTTAAGATTTTTTCAATCTTTGAGACTGCTTTATAAAAAAAAAGAAAATCTTTTTAGAAATTTTAGATTTTTATAAGGTTCCAAGATGTCTCTTACGTGCCAAATGTTTAAAAGTAAACAAAAAAATAAAAAAATTGTTTTATCATTCATAGTAATAGAATTCATTCGTAATTATTAATATTTAATAAATATTATTTAACTTGTTTTATTATTTTCAATTTGCATCATGGGTAGAAATGAAAAATAATTTTCTCTTTATTTTTGTTTATTTCATAAACATTTGAAGCTTCTGGCACATGCTCCAAGTTACAAGAAATTAATGAAAAATGCTCTGGGCGCTAAAAATTGTAAAACTTTTAAATCAAAGTGGAAAGTTGTATTTTCGTTACCAGATGGTCAAAGATTAAAAGTTCCAACATTCTGAAGAAAACATATTTTTTTGCAAAACCCCTTCTAAAAATTTTTCTGACCACTTTGCTGTTCAAATCAGCAAATACCAAAATTTAAGATTTTTTCAATCTTTAAGATTGGTTTTAAAAAAAAGAAAATCTTTTCAGGAATTTCAGATTTTTAAGAGGTTCCAAATTTACAAGAAATTAATGAAAAATGTGTGACTCCAGGCTCCAAAAGTTATAAAACTTTCAAATCAAAGTGGAAAATCCTTCTTTCGTTCCCAGATAGTCAAAGATTAAAAGTTCCAACATTCTAAAGGAAACGTATTTTTTTGCAAATCCCACAATTTTTTTCTGCCTATTCCCCTGCTGAAATCAGCAGATTTCAAAATTTAATTTTTTTTTCAATCTTCAAGCTTGTTAAAAAAAAAAAAAAGAAGAAAAGAAAATCTTATTCAAAATTTGATCTTCAGGTTGAGATGCCCAAGGGAAGATTTAGCCCTACCCCATCGGTTAATAATAATAATAATAATAATAATAATAATAATAATAAAATAAATATAAAAAATTTCAGATTTTTATGAGGTTCCAAGTCACAAAAAATTAATGAAAAACATGCGACTCCAGGCTCCAAAAATTGTACAACTTTCAAATCAAAGTGGAAAATCACTCTTTTGTTATCACATGGTCAAAGGTTAAAAGTCCCAACATTCTGAAGGAAACATATTTTTTTTGCAAAACCCCTCCCAAAAATTGTTTTATAATAATTAATGATTTTTTTCAAGTAGCCAATTGAAGGAATGCAGCAAAAAGTGAGAAAATATTTTTTATTACAATTTTTCAAACAAACCTTTACATAACATAATTTTGTAATCTCTTCTGAAAAATTCCATTTGGCGAAATGGTCAGTTTTCCAATTGAATTTCCACTTGGAAATCAAAGTATATTTCCAGCTAGAAATCCGAGTAGATTTCCAGTTGGAAATACAAGTGTTATTCCTTTTAGGAAAACTTAAATGTAATTCTAGTTTAGAATCTAATTTTCCCCTTTCCCTTTGCCCTGAAAAAATAAAATAGCCATCGTCTTCGACATTGATTAAATGAGTCTCGTTACATCAACGTCAATAATAGATACATGATTGTACTTGACTTATTACTTAATTTTACTACAATCTTGTTGGGTTTCCAACTGGAAATCCAATTGGATTTTCTACTGGAATTTCATTTAAGTTTTCCTAAAAGAAATCCAATTGGATTTCCAAGTAGAAATCTAGTTGGATTTCCAAGTGGAAATCTAGTTGAATTTCCAACTGAAAATCTACTGGGATTTCCAAGTGGAAATCTAATTGGATTCTTAAGTGGAAATCCAATTGGAAAACTGACCATTTCCTCAATTGGAAATCTCATTGGAAATACAATTGGATTTTTTCAGTAGGGATTTAGAAATCAGCTAAGATTTCTAAATATCTGAATAAATAAATAGCTAAAATATCTGTATCAATACATTTGTAATTTTCGCGATCCTGAATATTGTGGAAGAATTCAACCCTTATAAGGAAAATCAGATAGAACATTACCGCACACTTGCTTATTAAAAAAAAATGTATATATCTTGAAAATCTCAGGGGGTCAAATAATTGTCTCAGGGTTTTTTTTCTCCCTTTGTTCCCCCCCCCCCCGCCCCTGGGTACAAGCCTGTACTTTCTTGCTCAAATCAGCAAATTTGAAAATTTAATATTTTTTCAATCTTTGTGATTGCTTTTAAAAAAAAAGAAAATCTTATTAGGAATTTCAGATATTTTATGAGGTTCCCAGTTTACAAGAAATTCATCAAAAATGTATAACCTTGTGCTCAAAAAATTGTACAACTTTCAAATCAAAGTGGAAAATTGTTTTTTCATTACCAGGTGCCAAAAATTAAAAGTTCCAACATTCTGAAGCAAACATACTTTTTGCAAAACTCCTTCTAAAAATTTTTTCTGTCTACTCCCCGGCTCAAATCAGCAAATTTCAAAATTTTAAATTTTTTCAATCAGCAAGCTTGATTCTTAAAAAAAAAAGAAAATCTTATTAGGAATTTCAGATATTTATGAGGTCCCAAATGTCTATAAAGTTCCAAACATTTAGAAGTAAACAAAAAAAAATTGTTTTATCATTCCTAATACATAATAAAATTCATTCATAATTATTAATATTTAACAAATATTATTCAACAAGTTTCATTTTTTTAATTTTAATCAAGGGTGGAAATGAAAAATAACTTTCTTTTCGTTTTTGTTCATTTCAAAAACATTTGGAACTTCAGGCACATGTTTCAAGTTACAAGAAATTAATGAAAAATGTGTGACTGGGCTCCAAAAGTTGTCAAATTTTCAAATCAAAGTGGAAAATCGTTCTTTCGTTACCAGATGGCCAAAAATTAAAAGTTCCAACATTCTGGAGGAAACATATTTTTTTGGAAAACCTTTCCCGAAAATTTTTTCTGCCTACTCCCCTGCTCAAATCAGAAAATTTCAAAATTTAAGATTTTTTCAATCTTTGAGATTGCTTTAAAAAAAAAAATATCTTATTAGGAATTTCAGGTTTTTATAAGGTCCCAAGTTAATACAAGAAATTAATCAAAAATGTACAACTCTGTGCTCCAAAAATTGTACAACTTTCAAATCAAAGTAGAAAATTATTCTTTCATTACCAGATGGCCAAAAATTAAAAGTTCTAACATTCTGGAGGAAACATATTTTTTTGCAAAACTTGCCAAAAATTGTTTCTGCCTTTACCCCCTTGCTCAAATAAGCAAATCTCAAAATTTAAGGTTTTTTCAATCCCCAAGCTTAAGAAATAAAAACACAAAAAAAAACCTTGTTTCGATCCTGATGGCACATCGCTATTGTCGACCTTCATTTTTTTCGCGCCTCGAACAATTCGAGTAGTGGAATTTTTCGAGTCCGAGGCTGTTTTAGATTCAGGATTCGCAACGGTCGCTTTGGGCTCGGGATTCGCTACGGCCGTTTGCCCCGACGAAGCTGGGACTTCGTCTTTTTTGGGATTTCCAACGCCCGGATCTTCAGCTTGCATCTCCATGTTGACGAATTTACTGACACAATTTCATAGAATTCACACAAAGTGATAAACACGTCAACAATTTTGATTTTTTCAGCGTTCATTCATTTCCAAAAACGTACAGCGTAAGGTGAATGACAGTTTTTGGGATATTCGTTATCACTTTGATTCGATGATAATTACTTCAATTTGTTTTTCAGAACATAACCTCAAATTCACATCAACATCGGGTTACTGTTGTGTTGTGTAGAGGTATATCTATATTTTATTCATTGATTTGCAGTTTCGATATTTGACTTTTCGGAAAATAAGTTTTTGAATTTCAGTTTCGAAACGAAATTTATTTGACCGATATACAATATTTCCAGGAAAAAGTTCAAATTTTCGTGATCCTTGCAATTTTTGAAAATTACAGAATCGATAAAAATCTATTCGATTATCATTTCTAGTCACTAGCGTCACTAGAATTTGGGATGAAATATTTTCGGAGCAAATGGAGTCACTTTCGTATCAGGAGTATAGAAATTCCGAGGAGGTATTCGTTCTTCCTTCATCATAATATTATTACTTATTTCGGCACTGAGAAATGGATGATTGACGAAACCTGAATTTCAATTCTTGAGATTTTAAAGCATTTATTTAGAGTCAGAAAGTTGAAATTTTGTGGATTATTGCAGCGAGGAGGTTTGAATTTGAAAATTTGAATTCAAAATTTCAAAATTTTAAATTCAGGTGCACGCGCGGCATACTTGGGAAACGGTTACCTCTTGATAACGTATGTGCTCCTAATACAATGTTTCAAAATATACCCCAATAACCATTCGATATTAGACGTGCAAGATAAATAAATATTCAAACTTACTTCAGACTTAAATTTTTAAATTCAAAAAATGATACGTTTTTTTTTCGGAAATAATGCTCGTTGAGGCATATGATTTTTTTTTAGAACCATTACTTTTTGTTTAGAAAAATAAAAACCTCAATATTTTACACTATACAGAACATCCGTTTTTTGAAAAACTTTATCTGCCAAAACTGTAGTACAATTGTTGCTATAAGTTATCGTATAATTATTATCCGAAAAAATTAAGCATTGTAACATACAGTTCTAATTATTATAATAAATTAATAAATTTCTTTGAGTCTCCCGATTTTAGAGATCGAGAATTTCAGATTTTAATTTTTAGTTCCAAATATTCGAAAAGTTACCACTTAAAATTTTCAAAAATCATATTGTATATAATTTATACATCATTAACGCTTGTTTCTATAAACAATTTTTTACTAGAACAATTACTTTTTGCTTTAAAAGAATAAAAAACTAATATGGATATTTTCACACTGGAAAATCCGTTTTTGAAAAACAATGATTGCCAAAACTTCAATGATATTGTTGCTATAAATTGTGCAATTAGTACCCAAAAAAATTATTTATTATACCGTATGGTAATAATTATTTAAAATAACCAGTAATTGAACTTATTTGAGTTTCCCGATTTCATAATCGCGATCGAGCTCGAAAATTTCAAACTTCAAAAAGTAATGAGTTAGAATTCCCGAAAATAATGCTTGTTTCCGTAAATGATTTTTTTTTTAATTATTGCTATATATTCATATGTATATTTATTATTTGAAAAAATTAAATATCATAATATATATAATAAGTGTTTTCAAAAAATTAGAAAAGTGACGAATAATGAGGTAAAATTTCTGCAAATAATACTCGTTTTCGTAAATAATTATTTTTTAAAACAAGTACAATTTATTCAGAAAAATAAAAACCTTGATATTTTCACACTTGAAAATCTATGTTTCAAAAAACATTAACTTCTGAAACTACAGTGAAATTATTATACATTCTTAATTATTATCCAGAAAAACTATGCATTGGTATAAAAATTATTATAACTGATCATACTCCAGTATTTTGTTCTTTTAAACACCCCACAAAAAACTGAAATTTCTTATAACAATTCCCTGATAACTTGATACGAACAGAACTTTCTACAAAATTCATATCCAATTTTTTAAATAATCTCTTGTTCCCTGAATATTTGAAAAAAATAATTAATAAATTTAAGACAAGAAAATACATTTTTAATGAAAGGAATGAAAAAGGATCCAACAAAGTCGATAACAAACTTTATATTCTCTTTAACCGATAGCATAGCTACAAAATATATTCACTGGGATAAAATATATGACTGAAATTCAACATATTGAACATTCCATGTCTCCGTCTTTTGGCAAGCAATTCAACAAAGATGCTACAGCTCTCGTAATATAAGTCATGGTTCCGTAACTTCCACTGGGAGCGCTGTCATAAAAATGCTGACAAACAAAAGCTGCACCACCGCAGAGTAAGCCCATTACGTTGGAATCACGTTCATCTTTAGCTTTTGCACAGCAAAGTGTTGCGTCTCCATCAACTTTAACCTGAATCATCAAATTCCAGATCAGTTTTCGTCATACGATATTTTTTGAGAATTTCAAAAACCCAATTTTCCTTACTTGTAGCGATTGCAATTATTAATTACGTATTTTATTGAGTTCATGCCAGCTATTTCTATGATACTCTATAAATCTGAAACAGTCAAAATTTCACTGTTTAAAACAGTGAACTTGAATGATTAACTGATTGAATTGATCAATAATGGATGAATAAGTGAAAATAACTGTTTTGAACAGTGAAATTTCGACTGTTTCAGATTTAGAGAGATGAAAAAATTCACCTGATCCTCCAAAAATATGGCATTCGCTTTGTGAACCAAATGTTCGACAGCAATGATTCCACCCAAGGACTGAACAACGTTGTATTCCGTCACTAGAGTCAAAACCATTAATGCTTCGACCACAAGTTGACGATATTCCGGTTGGGGAATCGTGTTCAGAACAGTTTCAACAGCGAGGGCGAATTTCAGTTCGCCAGATGTCATCTCCTGGGTGAGATTTTGTGCTAGAACTTTCCCCTCGATCGCCAGACCTTGGCACTAAGAAGAATTATTAATTTTAGGTTCTAAAAAGTAATATGAGAGAAGAAACGAACTCTGAGAAGGGGCAATACTTATTTTTGCTTAATTTTTTTTACATCGAAAGAATTTCTTATTTCGAAAATCGCTGATGCATGAAATCCCGAAATTCAAGATCCCGAAAATGTCGGGAAATGCCGAAAAATCTATCAAATATTTATGAAATCAGCAACTTGACAGGAATAAAATGTAACCATCTTGTAGATCTTAATTTTTTGAATGAAAAAACGTTAGGATGAAATTGGGATCAGGATTTTCAAATCCTTATTTATTATCAAAGCTTGAAACAAACTTCATGATATCAGAGCACGTTTTTTCCCTCAGTGTAGCGAACAATGAAAATAATTACTCTTTCAAGAACGTGCCACACTCTAGGATAAAAATCACGAGGAACCCTATTGAGGGCACCATCCAAGCGTCGTCTTCGCAACCATTGTCCTTGTCTATCTGGCTCCATTTCCCCACTGTCACTGTCAGGACTGAGAAAGCCTCCAATTTGGGATTTCTGTTTTACAAAATTTATCCATCGAAAATCATTGAAAAACATTCAATAAAATGATCATTCGCAACGTCAAAAAAATTGCATGACTTTGAAGACTACATATTTAGTTTCTACGCAAACAGTTCACGGAAAGAAATGTTTGGTTCTGGCGATCATTCATTCAGTAGAATATAGACTAATCAAAGTTATAGGCAAGGACATAGCAAGGTTTTTTCCTTCTTTGTCGCACAGCACCTCTAAGCGTGAAAGGTTGACAAAGACCAAAAGAGGGGCAGCTTGCTATGTCCTTGGTTATAGGTATGACATAACATTTTCGTAACAAAATTATAGTTGAAATTAAGAAAACTTAGGTTGGTCTATATTTTACTGAATAATTTGGTTGCTAGAACCAATTATTTCTTTTCGTGTATGACTAATGGCATTTTTATTTTATAAAAACAGGAGTGTAAAAAAAAACTTTTTTTAACCTTGCTCACTCGACCGGATTTGCAGCTTACGACTGAAAAGTTCCCTCGACCAACTGAAAAAAATTATTGTCGTCATGTTACATTTCCATTTAGCTTTTGGTTAGTTAGTTTCTTTTAAAAATTACTAACTAAATAAATCGTGTGATGTTTATTTTAGTGATATTTTAGTTACAAGAAATTTCAAAATTCTTGCTTTTTTAACTTGTATTGTGGATTCATGGTATTAATTGATGAACTCACCACTACTGATAGCGAACTCTTTGCCACTCATAATATGATGCAAAAGATTCTTCATCTCGAAAGGCGAAAGATTGAGCAAATGCTCAGAAGCTTCCTCTCCAGTACAAATAAGTGTCCTCGATAGTTCTGTGGCCATTACCTGTATTAATACTGGATTTTTATCAAGTATGGATTATAAGCATATTTCCAAAATTTTTGACCGTATCCGTATAATGAACCATTTTTTGATTTTTAAAAATGTGTATTACACGGTTTCCACAATTTTTTGAAATTAAAAAATTTTTCACGATGTACAAAATTTATTAACATTATCTTAACCCGTAGTTCCTACACCTCAAAATATCACATTATTTCTACATCGCGTATTTTTTACCCCGGCGAGGTTCAAAATCCTATATCTTTTTTATTAATTCCGCACAACTTAAGTGCACAATTTAGGTCAATTCACTAACTTCTTTCTCAAGCCATTACAAAAATAACACTCGGCAAAAAAAAAATCACCGGGTATAAAATACCCGGTGTAGGAACTACGGGTTAAATTCAACAAATTATTCGAATATCATAAAATTTACGAAAAGCTGGAGAATCATCTTAATACTTTTTCATTTTTCTAATATTTAAACAGTAATAATCGAAAAACATTCATTAAAATTTTTGCGGAATAATTTTTCGTAACTTTTCAATATTTTCAAGTTTTTGAAGTTTTTTCATAAAATTAAAAAAACTACATTTTTCCAAAAAAATGAAAAAAAAAACAAGGAAAAAAACTTACAAATTTTAGTTCTAGAAAATGTTCGTAATTCTTAAAAATTAACGAAATTTTCGAACATTTTCTGAAACCTCACATTTAAATTAAATTTTTCCAATTATTTAACATCTTTGTGGGAGGATCAATTTTCGATTTCGAAAAACTTTATTATAGTATGAAAATTAAATATCCAAAAATACAATGGAAAAATCAATAAATAATTAATTTATAATTCAATCACGATCCATTACAATTTTTAACAAATAAAACTTCTCAAAATTATATCATATTCTATACCTATTATTTTTCAAATTTAAAAAATTTTGGACCGTATCCGTATAATAAACCATTTTTTTATTTTTAAAAATGTGTATTACACGGTTCCTGTAATTTTTTGGAATTTAAAAATTGTTTACGATATAAGTAAAAAATTTATTAAGATTATCTGAAATTCAACAAATTATTCGAATGTCATAGAATTTACGACAAGCTGGAGAATCATCCTAATGCTTTTTAATTTTCCTCATATGTTAACGATAATAACCGAAAAAAATTCATTAAAATTAGTGCAGAATAATTTTTCGTAATTTTTCAATACTTTTTTAAAATTTTTTCATAAAATTAAAAAAAAACTATACACTTTTCTAAAAAATATGATAATGATAAGAATATACAAAAATTACAAACAATTTCTGTGATTCTTCGAATTACTCATAAAATTATTGACTGTATAGAAAAATTTAACAATCTTTCAAATTTTTCAAAATTGTGAAATTTTGAACATAATACAAACTATTCAAAGATTTAAGTTAGACTAAAATAATGAGGAAATTTGGACATTAAATTAGATGAGCATAAAAATCTATAGTCATTATGGTTTGGACAATGTGGTCTCCTACCACCAGAATTCATTCATTTGAGCTTATATTTTTTCACAAAAAACTCGAGTAGATGCATCAATAATTCTGAAACCATTCAGAGGTATAAAGTAAGCTGATTGCTCAATGAGATTCCCGTCCATTTTCTCGAACGCAGTTTCCTGACGGTCAATTTTCCCGACGACCTTTTTCCCGACAACACTTCTCCCGACAGACTATGTTCACGACAAAAATCCTATGATTGAATTAAGTCATATTTTTCCCGAAAGAACTTTTCCCGACAGACTATTTACAAAAATAAAAAAAGTTTTCTTTTTTTATTCAAAGAAGACATGCTTTTCCTATAAATTTTATTATTTTGATTGTTTGACCGTAAATTTACATTTTTTACTTATTTAAAAAGTAATTATTAGAAAAAATCTTTTCGTTTTGAATTTTTTTACATTGAAAATATTACAAGTGTTGTTTTGCCTATGAGTTGGAAATTTTTCAAAGGACAATTCTATGCGCTAAAAATTAGAAAAAAAGTTCATAAGGAAAAAAAATTATAACTTATGGAAACTTTTAAGAAAAACTGACCCAGTACCAGTATATTCATATAAAAGAATAGAAAAGCAGTGTCGGGAAATGTTGTCGGGTAAATTGTTTGTCGGGAGAAGTGTTTGTCGAGTCAAAGGTCGTCGGGAAAATTGTTTGTCGGGAAACTTCTTTTGGGAAAGTGACTGGGTACCGCTCAATGATGTTGCAATGAATGTGCGATTGCGCTGTCTTAACGTTCAGTCAAATTCGTCAAAAATACTACAATGTTTGCAACATGACAAAGCACACTTGTGATGTATACAAGAACGTAGAATTTTACAGCAATTTCGGTCAATCATGATGCAGCATTGACTGTGCAAAGATGTCTACAACAGTGCTATCTGGGTCGCAAGTGAAGTTAATTCTGCACTGACCTGTATAATCAAACCCACTCGAAGACGCAGCATCTCGTGGAACAGTTGCGGTTCAGTTCTAATGAACATGGCCAAGTACACCAGAAGTTCCTGAGTCAACATGGCCGTTGATTCGTCGTCTCCGTAAGCTTGATGTATCAAAGCTCGCAATTCATTTTCTGGCAACGGCGCAACGATCGTGTGTTCGTTCGCCGGTGGCATTCCCACGGTTACTTGTTTTTGCCGGACGAGTAAATCCGTGACCGCTTTCGCCAAATCTTCAACTCGTTTGCCCAACATTCCGGCGGTGTGTCGCACGATTCCCCACATTTTTTGCTGGCAGGCCTTTTCATAGAGACCTTTCAAAAGGTCTTTTACCAAGACAGGGTGACCTTCTTCCAGCATCCCGGTGTTGAAGATCAAACCTTGAGAGTCGACCTGAAAATAGAGAAGATTTTTATTTTATATGAACATTTCTAAACTATGGTAGGCAGAAAAACTGCTCTTGATCGACGAACCAGATACTGCAAAATGTCGCCTTGTTCTTCAAGACTTTCTGTTTCTCGAAGCATCGCCATAAGTTCTTCCACTTCCGTATCGGCATATTGAGCCTCAAAGTTGACTTTGTGCCTGTGTAATTTCGGGGAATGCTTCCAAGACAAAACGTCTTCTTTCGGAGATGGCGTTCTTGCATGTGCCGATTGTTCACTTGTTGATGGCGTGGGAGTGACACTTGTGTCGGTGATTTCTATAAAGGGGCTTGTGGTTGAAATAGTCGATGGTCGTCTATCTTCGCTGGTCGGACCTATATTTTCACCTGTAATGATGGAAACTTTTTTTTTGTTTTCAACTTTTTCAAAAATTATTCAATATTCAAAGCCTTACGTTCGATTACAGCAATGGATCGCGTCTTTTTTATGGCTCCCTTTACTGACATTCGACGCCTCATATTTTTTGCGCTCCTCATGGCCGTGCGGTTCAAAAGACTCGTTCGATGAGCAAAAACCTTCACCGAGTGTTCATCCAAATATTGCTGTACCTGATATTTTTAACGTTATTTTGTATCATTCATGATCAGCAATATTATTGTCGTTTAGTATATTTATGAACCCACTGAAAATTTTTTTTTTCTAACCTGAGGATTCAATCTATCAGGTCGACCTTCTTCAGCACTTCCCAGAAAACTCAAATTCGTGATGCACGAGGTGCTCAGAAAATCGTTCAAATTTCCCAAGGAAACTCGTGTGCCATTTATGTACCCACTTTTCAATTTTTTCATGGTCGTAATCATCGCCAATGGAATTTTTCCTTGATCTGGAAATGAGTACTTCACCAGGTGAAAAATGATTTCTTGTTTTTCAGGGCCGGGATTTCAGTCGAAAACATTCTCTCAAAATTTGGGATAGTTTTATTTTGGCAGTGTAGTGTCTTTCAGTTGAATCCCCTGTTTTTGAGTGAGTTAGGGTTTATTACATTCAAGCAGAAAGCGTGTACTCACAAAAAATTAAAAAAAGACGCGAAACTTGAATCTTGGAGGAATTTGGAGTTGCTAAAATTGATAGTTATTTGTATATCTAGGTGCGAAAGTATGACGTTTTGCGCCGAGATATACATTTAGTTTTTTATATCGAAACTATCAACAAAGCGAGTTGTTTACCTCAAAAAATTTCAGGTTGTGTAGGGCAATGCGTAAAACGCTTGCGCAGGTCACGTGACCTATCACGTGACTTTTATGATTTGCATGAAGTGAAAAACTCGCTGGTGATGGTTGAGGTATAAAAAAAACTTTATGACTCGTCAGAAAAGTTTCTCTGTAAAAGCCAAATCAAAAGTCCGAATCGCTGGCGTACCTAATAAGTGGTTATGAGTAGCTACAAGTGTAACAGTTGGCCTGCCGAGCATGTGTTTCCAGTTGATAGCGAGGAAAGCCAAATTCGTAGTAAAAGTATCGGCAAGAAACGCAGCGTCATTCGTAGTGTAGTACTCTTCCACGTCAAAGTTCTATCACATGCAACATTCCATACAACCAAATACATGAGCCACGTTTCTCCTTATTTTCCTCGGAATCTCAAACTTATTTTTTTTCAATCACTCTCTAAATTCCTTCCAACGAGAATCCTGCAAATTGAATTGGAGTGGAAATTTCAATCATTTAGAGTGAATTTCCACTCGAAGGAATTTAGAGAGCACATTCCAACTTCTACATGGGTCAGGATTTCAACGTAGCTCATGTATTTTGTTGCGCATTTACATAGCATAATGAAACAGCATACACAAAAAAGCACAAGGACAATATTAATATTAAGAAAAAAAACCGTCATGCACAAAAAACGAGTGGTTCGATCATTTAACGACGTTGATATTTGAAATTTCGAATGATTTGGTTTAGATATTGGAAGTAGATCAATCTTGAATGCTTCTTTGTAAGTAATCAAGTCTATTTCAAGATTTTCTGGTTTGATGGGGAGATCGGGATGGCGTTTTTTGGTAGAATTTAAGACTCACTAATATTCTATGAACTAAAGTTTCAGAGAAAGTAATTGAAAAACGACTGAATTTTCAGCAAATTTTGATAACCAATATTTTATGAAAAATACTAGATGCGTAGGCAGAGGTTTTCGTGGTTTAAAACCCATTCGAAAATTCGAACAAAATTACTTATTATTTCAGGTAAAAATGGAACAAAATTATAATAAATAATATAAATACAAATTATTAAAAATAATGCATAAAAATAATAATAAATGATAAAATAGGTAAAAATTATTGAAAATGTACTTATTGAAATCTAGAAATCATAAATGATTTTGTGCAAGTTCTCAAAGTTGAACAATGTTCAGAATTTTTAATTTTATTAAAATGATTATAAATGTTTGGCTAGGATGATGTAAAAACTAAACATTTGAAAAATTTTTCTAACTCTGTAATTAATAAAGAAAAATAAGAATCTATGAAAATGCTTTAAATCAAAAAACTTTGAGATATGCAGTATCGAGTTCTCGAAATTAAGATAAAAATTCATAACATTACCGAAACATCTTTTGAAACATACAAGTTATGAAGAAATGTTAAAATTATTTAAATTTACTGTTTCATGACAAATCTAAGCAAAAATCTACAATCAATAAAACTTCGAATTCTAGAGCATAAAATTTTTAAGAGCGTATATAGCAATATTAGAAATGTATAAAAATACCAGAAAACGATACGAAATTTTATGAATACTAAAGAAATACGAAAATACAAGAAATTATCAACATATTTCAAAACCATGTAGATATTTCTCCAGAAATCATTAAAAGTTTATGTCTATCAAATTATTAAAATATAAAATTAATATAAATCTATAAAATTAATGGAAATCGATCGAACTTTGGATTCTTCAGCATTGCATTCTTTAAATCTATAGCAATCCACGAAAATACTAGAAATCTAAAAAAAAAACTAAAAAAATCTTTTGAATTTTTTGTAAATACTAAAAATAAAGAAGAAATATACTAGAAATCTTTAAATACTCGAAAACTATGTAGGGATAATTTTCACAAAAATTTAAAACACTTTGATTTCTAGAGCATGTGATTATAGATATTTATACAGAAAACTAGTAAAATTTTAGTTATTTCTTTCAATTGTATAAATACACAAAAAAACGAAAATAAAAGTACTGAAAATCTATATAAAAAATACTACTTTCCGAAAAATCAGTCAATGTACTCGAAATGGTTGAAATTTTTAATATGCACTCTAAATAGATACATTGTTTGTAGATATATTAATTCATGGTTTTTGCAATCGTAATTTGATTAAAAATGAATAGTGCAATTTATGAAATCTTTATAAAAACCTCAAAAGAAACAGAAATTTCTTATACTTTCTAAATCTGAAACAGTCGAATACGACTGACAACCAGTCAAAATCTACTGAAGTTACAAAATCCCAAAGGAAATATATACATATTTATTTTCACCTCCCACCCAAAAAAAATTTTTTTATACTTCAACCATCACCAGCGAGTTTTTCACCTCATGCACAACAACGCAAAAATTTCACATTGTGTTGGGCAATGTACGTTGCCCAACACACCACGTGTGAAACGCCCGCATAGGTCACGTGACTCGATCACGTGACCTGCGCAGGCGTTTTACATATTGCCCAACACAACCTAAAATTTTTTGAGGTAAACAATTCGCTTTGTTTATGGTTTCGATATCAAAAACTAGATGTATATCTCGGCACAAAACGTCATACTTTAGCACCTAGATATACAAATAGCTATTTTTTCCACCTACGCCTCTGAAAAGTACAGATTACACGTTTTTGATCGTTTTTACTCGTTGGTCTAGAGAATTTCATTTTTTTGCGTATTTTGGGTTTACCCTAAGGTATTTGTTTGAAAACTGGTTTACTTGGTTACAAAAGCATCGCAGGGCAAAATGCGTGTCTTGTTTCTAAAAATGGCGAACACGTATTACTGTACCTAGGTGGATATTTTTGAGGGGCATAACCACTAGAGGACGGCCTAGCATATTCTGCCAGCTAGACTTCAAGAAATTAATTTCGCCTTTGAATATATCAATCATGAGCTCATAGTCCGAGGCGATGTAGAAGCGGGTCATGTCTGTCAACTGATATTCATCGTGATCATATTTTTTGATTTCAACAACCATAATAAAATAATGGAAACTACGATACAATCCCGCACAGCACTGATGTTCCCATACAGGTTCCCGGGACGCCCCCGGAACCAACCCAAGTTCGTTCCGGGGACTTTCCTTGGAAGTCCCACAAAGGTCCCATTATAGTCCTAATGTCCGCTTTTGTACCCTTAAATGGGACCTTTGTGGGATTTGCCTGGGGCAGAACTGCCAGAAAGTAACGTCGGCCCCAGGCCTCGGAACTTTGAATATCGAGGGGCAACCCCCACCATCACTCCCTTCGCTCTCTCTGCTCTTCGGAAGCTCGCTCAATCGCTCGTCTGATGTTTTAGGTAATTTGGCGTGACGAGGTACGGGCCCCGAAGGCCCCGAATGAAAATTCCTTTGAACCCTCAAAACCAATTTGTCTTTGAAAGC
>JAPYZL010127830.1:0-22954 GCA_030522825.1 Platygaster orseoliae
GGATTACTTTGAAGGGGACAAAATAGATATTCATGAATAAATAAATAATTCTTGAAAAAACATGAAATTCGCGATACTTTTTGAACAAACCTCGTAAGCGGCCAATGGTAGTAACAAGTTGGTGTCATAGAGTGTTGCTCTAAATTGACACCATATCCGAGTCAAAACCACGCAAATGTTTGGAGTCACGAACATACAATTTAATTGCCTGTGACACGGTGTTATCTGGGTGAGGGCTCAATAAAAATCCAAGAAAGTATAAAATTTATGAAATTTTTAAGGCAATTGATAAAAATACTGAAAAACTTCATAAATAAGTACAATATGAATAATAACAGTCCAAAAAATAATATTAATCTAGGTACATGTAACTTTTTTAAAAATCTATAACAATACTAAGAATCTGTAATACTTTGAATCCTAGAACATAAAAATCTAGAAATCTAAGAAAATTCACAAAAATACCACAAAATCTCTCAAACTGTGTAAATATTTAAATAATACGAAAAATACTCCAAGTATTGAAAATTTATGGAATATGTAGAATCTATAAAGATGTTATTTTTTGAAAAATTTATTTGACTTTGCACTCTTAGAGTATCGAATTATTAATATTTATTAAGGGGTTGTCCATAAATTACGTAACGCTTCTAGAGGGGGGGGGGGGGCTCGCTCGATGTGACAGTTTGTGACACCGGGGGGGAGGGGGGGCGAGCAGAATGTGACGTAACAAATTTTAAACGTATTTATATAATCTTGATCGACAAAAAAGTGCTATTAGTATTTTTATTATACATTTGAAGACCCCGTTACGTTTATACCTTGGGGGGGGGGGGGGCAAAAAATGCTAAAAATTGCGTTACGTAATGTATGGACAACCCCTAAGCGATGTATAAAAACACCGGATTTTTATGAAAATGGTGGATAATCCTTAAAAATTTGATAAATATTGAAAAATACAAAAAATACTTATAATACTACAATAATAATTAAATAATTTAAATCCATGTAGATCTGATTTTCTAAAAAATCAATAAAAATATGAAATAATGGCATAAATACCGAAAAAATTAATACTGAGAGAGATTAATACTAAAATATACAAATAAAAATGTAATAAATATCAATATAATTAATAAAATAAAATATTCAGACAATATATAATAAATATCGATATTGTAATTTTCTATGAAAAATGATGTATTTAAAAAAGTTAAGGCTTGAGCGTGGCAAATCTATTTTCAAAAATATTCATTGATACGTTTAAATAAATATACATGGATATATATTGACTTCTTTGACATTTGAGTTTGTCCCCCCCCCCTACTCCCTCTTCATATACAAAATTTCGCTGCAATGTCTGTTTTTCAGTTACTATTTGCTTCTTTCAAAATCGTATATTAAGCTACTAGTTGTCAAAGTGACAGACTTTCAATGAGTGCAAGATTAGCTCTGAAAAAAGAGATATTAAAAAATTATTTTAATGTAAATGTTGTTCCTGACTTTCGGCCCAATAAAAGACCGAAAGCTTGAATACAAGAAACAAGAAATGAGTTTTTCATTTATTTGGTACCAATGGATCGAAAACCATGATAATTATGAATAATAAAAATGGAGCGTTTATTCAATAACAATGTTTATTCAACACCGTGTGGAAAAAGCTACTTTCCCACACTCTCAGGCGATGAAAAACTGGCATTTCCACACAATGTTGAATAAAATGTAACCCTTGACTATTGTGCAATAATTTTTTTAACTCATCTGATTACAACTCTCAGATTTGTTAAAAAAAACTTTTCCACACTAGTGAAGAAATATACTATTACTGTATTTCGTATCAAGGCTCAAGATAATCCATCTTTGATGAAAAATGTGTAATTTTGGAATGTAATATCATAAATCTTACTGGGATCGAAAAAAACAATGGCTTTTAAACAGGCAAACTCGGTGTCGTCTATTTGTACTTCATTGAGTGGTTTCACTAGCTCTTCCATCACACGAATCCCAACTTTACTTATGTCCAAATCTTGGGTACGACCCTCTGAAAAAATCGTGGGTACGATTTTATTCTAGGATTTTTACGTTTAAACGATGCGTTGTGGACCGGAAAGTTCAAATAATTGTTTCTTTCAGTGCTTATTCAGCTGGCATGTAATATTGCAGAAATTGGTATAATATTGCTGCAATGTACCAGTTATATTATTTTTACAAGATTGTTTATGGAGTGTTGCTGCAATGTTAATGAGATCTTTTCTTTGAAATATTGCAGCAAGATTGAAATGTTACTAAATATTACTAAAACATTGCTGCAACATTACTGAAATATTGCTGGAATATGTATGCAAAATAGTAAATGGAATCATGGGGGATATTTTCATATTGCAGCAACGTTTTTGCAGTCTTCTTGCAAGATGTAATACATATTTCACTTGCAATATGTCTGCAATCTTAAGGCAATATTACATGTCGGCTGGGTATGAAAGTTCGTGCATGCGCTCTAAGTACCTGGACAATTCTTGGTAATGACGCAGTTGTTGCCTAAAAGAAGGACATCTTCAAGATGCCTACTTCGCCTAGCTACTCCGAGCAGTAAATGCTCCCCAGCGTGGGCCCTTAGAAGCGCGACTCTGTCATCGAGAGTAAGTTCGCTAAACGCGGGTATGTACTTGGCCCACTCTACGAGAATCAGCAACTGCTGCTTCATACTGTCGCAGACATCGTCGATATTGGCGATTTGTTTCGTACTGAGGTCGGTCTCGTCGCCCACCTTTTTTGGGACACATTAAAATTGACTTTTACTCACAGGGAGGAGAGAATCTCTCCAAAAATTTTAAACTAAAGTGAAGATTAATGTTCATTAGTTTTTTATTTCAGTGAAACAACTTGTTTAATTGAAAAATTAAAGAATGGAATGATTCTTTTTGGACTTGAAGAATATTAACAGTATTTTGGTTCTTAGTGTTTTCATACTCTCTCAGTTTGAATTAGTGAAATGTTTATTAATATTCAATTAGCAGGTGAGTGATTTATCATTGAATTAGTGGAATTCCACAAGTTAGCTAAAGAAATAGTCAAATTCTACCACATGAATTAGTTAACCTTTCAATTAGTGAAATTTTTGAAACGACTAAACAATTAGCGAATTCATTTAATGTGATAAATGACATTTTCACTAACCACATTAGTAGTTTCAAATTCTACTATTCAATTAGTAGAATTTTTTAAGTGACTAATGGATTAATAGATTCTCACTATTTCAAAAAGTAATTTGATGTCCGACGATCAAATAAGTAAAATTCAATATATGTGACCGAATATTTAGTGAGTATTTTATATATGAAATAAAGTAATTATTTTTACTTTTTAAACAAATAAAAATAGTATACTAATAACAATTTATGAAGTAAACACATTCCAAGTTGATTTTAAAAGGATTATGTTCCATTTTCCGTGTTTGTAACATGTATTTCTAAATTTCAAAATATAAAATTTTAAACACGAAATATAGGATATTTTTGAATCTCAATTTTAAAATATTTAGTAGTTCGGAAAAAAATGAGGTTTGCCCGAAAATTGTAAAGTTTAGAGAGAACTCTTAAATATTTTGTATTATGAAATTCAACCGAAAAATCAGACATTTTTTTTTGAAAATCGAAATAATGTTCGATTATTAATGTTAATCCATGTAATTTTATAACGATTGTAATTTTTTGCACTTATTTATTATTATAATTGGACATTGATGTAAGTCATTCAATTTTTAGGTTAACGAGGGTAATAAGTTTCAAACTAATTTTTCAGCACTTCTCATTCAGTTTTTGTCTGAACTCCTTGAAAAATTTTCCATAAAAATTGCACTGTATTTTAATTTTTGTAACTAGCATCGACTTTTAGTAAAAAATACACAGAAATGACGTTGGAAAATTGAAAATATTTTACTAATTCATAGTTTATGAACAAATATTTACACATTAAGGTTTATTTATTGATAGAGTTTGACAAAATTGTTAGTGGTCATGTCAAAACTATTCTACTTTTGTATGAAACGCTTTCGCAGAAGGTGGAAAATATCAAAGATTTTTTTCCTAAGTATAGCGCAAAAGTCCTTATATTTTTTACAAATATATATTAATAAAAACGCATCTCATGTACTTGATTTTTGATGAAACTACACAGTTATCAAAATTTAAAAGTCCTGACAAATTTATGATTTAGGTCCAAAAATGATTTTCCCTAATAAAATTAATCATCATTTAATGTAATGAATGATTGCGGAATTTCAGCATGAAAACAGGTAGAAATCGCATAAAAAAATAAAAATTACGTTTTTCACCACAACTCCGAGCCGGTGATTTTGCTTGGGAGCACATTTCACAGGCTTACACGATGAGGCCCTTTCTACCTTTTCGGAATTCCTTGGAATCTTTGAAAATTACCAAGAATAATGACGTATAAATTCCTTCTGCAATATGCTATTTCACAAATCGAAAAAAAAAACTTTTGAAATTTCTAGTGATTTTGATGATTCGTGAGAATGTCGTCGAATTCGTACAGTTTTTCGAAATCTTGGAATATTTTAGAATACCTGAAAACTAACTTTTCGTATTTTGATGATCATGAAGTTTGTGATTTTATGTAGCTTTTTCAAACTCATGAGAATGTTTGAAATCGCGAGACGAATTCATGTTGAATTTCTTTTTTCCAAGTTTTTCAGAAAAAAACTTTTCTAATAGATTGATGAAATTTTTATAAATCAACAGTATTCAACCAATTTTCGAGAATTTCGTTAGAATTTTCCACAGTTTTTATCTTTTTCTGTAAGAGGAAAATATTTTTTGAATAGCGCCCAAAAATAATATATTATAAAATTTTTTCGAAAAAGTATAAAAAATTTTAGACTCTTCAAAACGTCATTAAAAATTCATTTACTTACTCATAAAAGTATTCCATTTTTTAATTTTTTTGTTAATATTGAGGGAATTCTTTGATATTATTTGTATTATGAAATTCAGAAGAAAAATCAGAGATTTTTTTTTTGGAAAGTTCATGTTTAATTTATTTTCCCAAGTTTTTCATAAAAATACTTTTCCCATAGGCTAATAAAATTTTTACAAATTTAAAGTATGCAATTAATTTTCGAGAATATCGTTGTAATTTTCCACAGTTTTGTTTTTATTTTTTTTCCAAAAGAGGAAAGTATTTTTCAAATGGCGCACAAAAATAGTATATTATTGTGAGTTTTCACAATGCCTTGCTAGACGAAACAAAGGGTTGCAGCTCGAGGCAAGGCCGAGGCATGTAATCGTTTCGTCTAAAAAGGCATTGTTAAAACTCGCAATACGATATTCTATTTGTAGTTTTCGAATAATTCACGTCCAAATATCCGATTATTCGTAAATTACAAGTAAAAAAAAACTTTCAAACTTTTTAAAACTCTACCAAAAATTCATTTCCTAACTCATAAAGTTGTTCAATTTTTTATTAATTTTTTTATTTACATTAGAGGAAACTCTTAAATATTATTTGTATTATGAAATTAAGCCGAAAAATCAAAGACTGTTTTTTTTATTCATGTTTAATTTATTTTTCCAAGTTTATAAAAAAAAATAACTTTTCCTATATATTAATAAAATTTTCCAAAATCTACAGTATTTAACCAATTTTCGAGAATTTTGTTGGAATTTTCCAGTTCATTTTTTTCTGTAAGAGGAAAATATTTTTCGAATGACACCCAAAAATACTATTTTCTAAAATTTTTTCGAAAAAGTATAAAAAACTGTCAAATTTTTTAAAACTCCACCAAAAATTCGTTTACCAACTCATAAAGTTGTTCCATTTTTTATTAGTTTTTTTGTTAATGATGGAGAAAATTCTTAAATATTACTTAAATTATTAAATTCAGAAGGAAAATCAGAGATTTTTTTTTGAAAATCGAAATAGTGTTTGATTATATAATAATAATAATATGTAGGTATTATAATTTTTTTGTTAATGTAAGAGGGAACTCTTAAATATTATTTATATTTTAAAATTCAACAGAGGAATCAGAGACTTTTTTTTCAATTCATGTTCAATTTATCTTTTCTAAGTTTTTCAGAAAAAAACTTTTCCCACAGATTACTAAAATTTTCACAAATCTACACATCTACAGTATTGAATCAATTTTCGAGAATTTCGTTGGAATTTTCCACAATTTTTATTTTTCACTGTAAGAGGAAAATATTTTCTGAGTTGCGTCCAAAAATAAGATATTAAAAAAAATTTTCGAAAAAGTATTAAAAAATTCTAGACTTTTCAAAACATCACCAAAAATTAATTTACTAACTCATAAAGTTGTTCCATTTTTTATTAATTTTTTTGTTAACGTTATCAATTCTTTGCTATTATTTGTATTAGGAAATTCAGAAGAAAAATCAGAGATTTTTTTTTTTTGAAAATTGAAATAATGGTCGATAATTATATAATAATTGTATATAATAACTTTTTCGTTAATGTTAGAGGGAACTCTTAAATATTATTTGTATTATGAAATTCAACAGAAAAATCAAAGATTTTTTTTTTATTAAATTTATGTTCACTTTATTTTCCAATAGATACAGTATTCGACTAATTTTCGAGAATAAAAGTTGAAATTTTCCACAATTTTCATTTTTTTCTGTAAAAGGAAAATATTTTCCGAACGGCGCCCAAAAATACTATTTTCTAAAATTTTTTCGAAAAAGTCTAAAAACTGTCAAACTTTTCAAAACTCCACCAAAAATTCATCTACCAACCCATAAACTTGTTCCATTTTTTATTAATCTCACCGTATCTCAGTAAATCTGCACTGAACCTAACACTTAATTCAAAGTTCTAATTCAAGATAAACAAGTATCAAGAGATTGTATAAGCTCAAACGACTCATATACAAACTAGACTGGAAATTACAATTCCAACTCAAATTAGAAGCGTATGAAAAAATTAATGAAATGAGTATGGCATGAAAAAGCTGTCGCTTGCGTTAGGAATAAACGAGCGACTTATCTGTTTATTGCCAGAAAACATTGAGATAAATATATTCCTGCGGGGAATTTAACAATATTCACGCACTATAAATATTCAAAGCACGAGGGTTCAGTGCAACTAACCTCTAGAGAAGCCCCGACCTGTCTACTGAGCATTTCAGCCTGCAGTAAAGAAACGACGGAGAGGCCACTTCCATTGTTCCCTTGCTCCTCGTAACTCGGTCTTCTACAGCTTATTCGATCTCTTTCATTTTGAACGGCTGAAAAAGACACATCCACTGACTCCTTAAAAAATCACGAGCATCAATGAGTTTTTGCTCGAAAAATCATCGATTCAGAGCCGAGCGGAATAATGCTTTCCAGGCGTGTTTTTTTTACCTTCTTTTTTCATACCAGCCTTGAAGCATTTTCTCAACCTGCAGTAACGGCATTGGTTGCGTTTGTCTTTGTCAACAACGCATGATCTACTGAACCTGAATTGCAAAAGGATACAAATTGCATCAATTTTACGTAATAACGAGACAATTCATTACAAATCACTCACAATCGTGACTCGGAACGAGGAAAAGAGCCTTTGGCCGTAAACCCTCGCGAATCACTTTCTATTGGATTTTGGATTGAAGGCTCTTTTCCTCGTTCCAGATCACATGTATCGAGGGGCCGTTCACATATTACCAAGCGTAATTTTGCAATTAATGCATGATAATCACTCACTCCCCCCTCCCCCCCATGTTTTTTTTGGTTCCGCCAAAATTTTTTCAGCTTCACATGTATTTATACATGGAATCAGCTAATTGAATACTGATGACACATTATCATCTCATTTTTTCAATGGCAGTTGCCCTCTTGAATGAATAAAGAATTCGTTTATCAAAGTTGATATCTATTATAAATAGTATTTATTTTGGAGAGGAGTGGAAGTATGCTCGGCTTCGTCTCTGCTGCAAAAACTACGTGCAAACGTACGAGTTTCTATGAAGATACTGTGTTTTTTGAAAGCCTTATTTGAGTTCAGATTCTGAAGAATTTAAATCTAGATAAGTGTATATAGTAATTTACACAAATACTGAATATTTAGAAAAATCCAAAAAAAAAAATTTATAAATATTACAAAAAAAAAACGAAAAACATTTAAGATGATAACAGTCCATTGAACGTTATAAATTTAAGCACATGTAATTTTCTCAAGAATCGATAAAAATGTTAAGAATCAATGAAAACACTGGAAAATCCTTCGAATTATGTAAATATTGCAAAAATACTTCAAATACAAAAGATCTATAAAATAATAGAAATCTTTTAACACACCATTTTCTGGAAAATATATTTAACTTCGAATTCTAGGAAATCAAATTGAAGAATATTATAAGGCAATCCATAAAAATGCTGAGAAAACATCAAAGTACTGGGAAATTCTGAGAAATACCTAAAATACTAAATAGAGAAAAATAATTAATAATAAATAATATCAAATAATTATTACAAATAAAATAAATGTTTAAAAAGTTAATAATAAAAAGTACTAAAAAATACTTTAAATGTCGAATATATATGAAATACTAGAAATCTTCTAAGGTATTATTTTCTAAAAAATCTATTTGAGTTCAAATTCTAAAATATAAAACTTAAGACATTTTTGAGGCGATTCATAAAAATACTGAAAAATACTGAAAATTTTCATAAGTACTAAAACATGAAAAATAATGAAAATACTAACAGTTCAAAAAATACTGTAAATCTAGCTACATTTAACTTTCTCGAAAATCTATAAAAATACTAAGAGTCTATAATACTTTGAATCCTAGAGCATAGAAATCTAGAGATCTATAAAAAGTTTCACAAAAATATCAGAAAATCTTTCAAATTATGAAAATATTCAAATAATACGAAAAGTACTTTAAGTATGAAAGAATCTATGGAATATTGAGAATCTATAATTTCTTGATATTTTTGGTTGATATTTTTTTGTGATAAATTTGACATTTTTGATATTTGATACATTTTATTTGATTTTGATTTGATATTGATATATTTTTTGACATTTGATTTATTTGATATTTGATATATGTATTTGATATTTGATATATTTGATATTGATATATTTATTTGATGTTTAATATATTTATTTGATATTCGATATATTTGGTATTGATATATTTATTTGATATTTGATGTTGATGTATATTTTTTATTGATATATTTGTTGATATTTTAGATGTTATTTTTTGAAAAATTTATTTGAATTTGCGTTCTAGAGTATCGAATTCTTATAATTTATTTAGTGATGCATAAAAATACCGAATTTTTATGGAAATACTGAATAATCCTAAAAAATTTTATTAATATTGAAAAATAAAAAAAACACTTATATATACTTCAACAATAAATTAATACTTTAAATTCATGTAGATCTGATTTTCTAAAAAAATCTCTAAAAATATAAAAATATGAAATAATGGCATAAATATTGAAAAAATGAACTCTGGGAGACATTAATACTAAAATATATAAATAAATATGTAATTAATATGAGTATAATTATTAAAATCAGAAAATCAGAAAAATATAGAATGGATATTAATATTGTGATTTTGTATGAAAAATTATATATTTTGAAAAGTAAAAGCTTAAGCGTCGCAAATCGATTTTCAAGATGTTATGATATTCAAATAAATAAATATTGATACGTTTAAATATATATATATATATGGATATATATTGACCTCTTTGACATTTTTGCTTCTTTTAAAATAGCATATAATGCCACAAGCTGTCAAAGTGACAGACTTAATTTCAATGAGTGTGAGATCACTTCTTCATTCCTGACAGGAAAAAGAACATTCTTCTTCTTGAAAGTGAAAAAAATAATGTGAACGACCCCCGATGAATATTTGTAAATAAATTATCCGAACAAATTCCGTTAATGAAAGTTCAAAGAAAGTTTGCATTTAATGAAAAACCAAACACTAGTAGACATATTTCTGTAAGTCCTGTATAAATTGCACGTGAAAATTTTTTATGTAAATTATTAAAAATAACCGTGGTCTACGTGAAAATGTCTACAAGGGTAGAAATGGGTTATTTTACCTTCTCTGAATTTTCTATGGAGTATTCTTTATCGATCGTAATAAAAAATCACGAAATGAGAATGAAGTCTCGTAGTCTTACCTACAAGTGTACAAATGATTTTTACGGACGGATCGTCGAAAAAATCCTTTGCAACCATCACACGAAGCAGCACCATAATGTTTCCCCGTGGCTCTGTCTCCACATATGGCACAGTGTTGCAATAGAGCACTTCCTGCGTTTTGCAAATTTAGCACCGAACTCCCCGCGCTGTTTATGCCCATACCCAGATCTGCGTCTGTAACCAAAAAATTTTTTTTTACAGCTTACTTGAATTTCGCGTAGAGAGTTACATAATCTGCGATAAAAAATCATTATCTCTCCGGAGAATCGAGCTTTTGACCCTCTACAGGGTCCTTATCGGAATTTGTCACAACTCGTGTCGAAAAACACTGTTTACTTGGTAAGTATAGCACTATTCGCACTACTCAGTAGACTTTCATTCAGGTCACACTGATATCTTTGAAATTGATAGTTCAAGGAATTTGGTCAAACGAAAGGATACCCCAATTCGTGGGATCATTTTTTGTAATTTGTTTAAAAACTTTGCCTTAACAGTATTTTTATGGAATTTTTTACTTTTCTTGAAATTTTTTGGGTAGTTCGCACTATTCACTACTTTCGAGTGAGAATCCTGCAAATCAAACTCGAGTGGAAATTTCACTCTATTTGAGTAAAATTTCAATCGTTTTAGAGTGATAATGCACTCGAAAAAATTGAGCAAATTAGCCACTCCATATTTTTGAGTGAATTTTTACTCTAAAACTATTGAAATTTCACTTAAATAGAGTGAAATTTCCACTCGAGTTCGATTTGCAGGAATTTAACTCGAAGAAATTTATATAGTACACTTTTTGTAATTTTTTTTTTAATTTTTGAAATTCATAGTTCAATGAATTCGGTCAAACGTACACGGAGAAAAATAGTTTGGTTATAGCAACTATTGATTTAGTAAAACATGGACCCACGAAAGTTTTGGATACTACAACCAAAACTTTAGTTATGACAACCAAAAATTGTGTTATAGCAACTAATGCTCAATTTTTATGATTGATACTTAGCTTGCAATAAGCAACTATTTGGTTATAATGCCTAAAGTTTTGGTTGTAGTACCCAAAACTTTGGCGGGCGTTGGTTCGATTTTAAAAAAGTCATAGTTCATAGTTCTTAGTGAATATCCAGTACAACATTATTTAATACTACATAACATTATTTAATATTAGTACCAAAACTACAACAAATTATTGAACACGATTTAACGCTGTGGAGAATTAATAGGGTTTAATTGTGGATAATAATATGCTTGACAAGGTAAAAAAAGAGTAAGGAATTAAGTAAATGTCGATTTCACAAACGGCATACACATTGACTTGACGCTTATTTTGAAACAATCCTGACGAGGAACCCGTAGAGGGTCAGAAACTCGTTTCTCCACAGTACTAGGCAATTTTTATTACTGTGGTTCCGACTCAAGTGACCGTTTGACGCGAAATTCGTGAAAACTTGAAGCGTTAAACTTTCAGTGGCGTCGTAGCAAAAAATTTTCTGGATTGTCGAATTTTGAAAAGCATAGTATAATTGAATTAAGTGAGAAATATTTTGTTATGTACTCCAAGGAAAAATTTTGGTTTTAGCGAATGCTTCAAGGTACGAATGATGTTTTTCATTTTAAGGGCTAATTCTCTATATTTCTTCGAGTGACTGTTTTTTTTGCTTAAATTACAATTATATTTTAATTTTTATCATGCTTATTTGTTAGATACAGTTGCAGACATTTATTTACACAAAAACAGCTGGAATGGGCAAAGTGACAGTTTGAACAGTTTTTACAGTTCAAAAATGTATACACTAGTTTTGAAAATCGTGACAGTTTTATAACTGTCACAAACTGCAAAAACTGTTAAAACTGACAAAATTTTTTAATATTTTTAAAACTACCAACATTATAAAAATATTTTTCAAAGTACCAGAATCGTCAAATATATGTTTTCAATTTTGAGCCTGTCAGAAATGTTAAAATTCTTAAGGACGTTGCTCACTCAATCAACAAAATTCAGCATCAAGTGATTATGATTAAAATTTTTGTTAACTCACTGATTTCTAAATTTTTTTAATGAAAACCCTGCAAACTAAACTCGAGTGGAAATTTCACTTGATCAGAGTAAAATTTACACTCAAAAGTTTATTCACAGAATTCTCGCTCAAAGAAATGCAGAGAGAATATTTCAATTTTTGATTTCTTATTTTCAAATTTGGAGATTTGAATTTTGAAACTTGAAATGCTCATAATCCCCCCTCCCACCGACCCCCCCCCAAAGTAATTTCAGAAATCGTCGAATTTCCTGAATTCCTGAAATTATTTAAACATTCTTTCCTAAGGTTTGACTATATTATGTTATTAATTTTATTCAATTTCTTCGTTGATAGTCACAAGCTAAAAAATGTTCGTTTATTGTATTTCAAAACAAATTGCAAACTTCAAAAATTCATCTTTGTTTGCTTGTCGAAAAATGATGTTTTTTCGCCATTTCTATGTAAATCTCTCAAAACTAAGAAACCTTGAATCAGATTTCCTACTTCGATTACAGATAATTTTAAACGCATTAATTATTCGATGTAATGAGCTCACAATAACCAACACTAAAAAGTCACGAGAACTTGAACACATTCAGATACATTCATTTTTTGAGTTTTTCGAGGAAAGAAATGTACCTCATTTTTCCAAATCCCCCCCAAAAATTTTAATAAATCTGATATATTTTCCCTCTATTTCAATAAAATATTGTTTGGATAATTTATAAACATTGCTTTGAAATTTGAAACCACAGATGAAAACAATATTGAAGAAATCATTTGCAAATAAAACAGGTTAAAAATTTCATCTTTTATGACAGAATTCATTTGTGTATCATCGTACAACTACGTATTAAATCGTGAAGTTACAGTAATTAATATTAATTGCGATCGCGAGATTCTACCATCATTCAGAAATGTGACGTATTCATTTTTGTACAATGATTGAAGACTCTTATGTTACAACCATGCTACAACAATTCCACCAACTTGTGCCAATGCATCTGATTGACAAAAAATTTGACTCAATTAACTCATTGAAGTGCAACGAATGGTTGCACTACTGATGCATGCAAATTTTCTATACAAAAGCATAAACTGAGAAAATACCTAGTAATTTGTACCATAAATATTGTAAAAATTGCTACATTATAGGAAAATCTACAATATTATTTCAATTTTTCATACATTACAGTACATTAAGCCATAAATATATGATATTTATTTTTATCATGCAGTAGAGTATAAATAATGCAGTATAGTAAAAAGTAATAGATTTTTCTCTCAGTGTAGTTTACACATAATTCATCTAATCTTAAAAATTTCCACATACTATTTCAGGATTAAACAAATTTTAAATAAGATATCAAAAAGTTTGAGAGCATAAGCATTCAAGTTGAAATTAAAAAATTGATATTTTCAAAAACCAAAAATGACGATGTTTCACTGAAAATTAGAAACATCTTATTTCAAGATTTGAACATCATTGATAGAAAACGTTCATGTGAACGTGTGTGTATAAGAAACTGAGATAGCTTTTATCGCGACCCTCTGACTCCGTATACATGGCTCCCGGAGTCACGGGATATTCCACCTTTTAATACAACTTGAGACGATCGCGGTATGATGAAAAACGCATTGTGTATTAATAGTCTCGCACGAAATTGCATGCCATGACAGCGCAAAAATCGTCATTACGAATGCTCATTAGATGAAACTCAATGGTCTTTTACAAGCACGAATAGGTCATCATCGGGGTATGATATTAAATAACATTGTTTTTCTCGTGTTTTCGAGCGTTTCGTAGAGTAGTTAGAGCATCGTGTTGTTTTGCGATGAATTCTACAACTGAGCAAGTCCTCAGTAATGTTGCATTGTTTAAATGAAAAGTAATCAGAGCGTTGATTCGTTTTATTTTATCTCTGACGTGCCATTTTAAACATTTATAGATACGGCAAGTTACAATCGTGTCTAGACGTGGTTTCGTAATGCGAACGCTCTTTTTTTTGTACAACTAATCATTGTGAAAAAAAGCTCAGAAATTTCGGGAAATTTCCGCAACGTCGAGTGCTGAAAAACAGGTCTTCTCCAAGTCAATTGCGATTCTCTAGATCATGACTCTCGTATTGGTATAAATTCCTGCTGCCGAGTTTCATTGTTGCAATAATTCATTGTTTCTTCGCCAATGGTATGCATATTTGAACGATCGAACGGGTAAAAAACAATTTGTTGCGTTTTTATTATTGCGGTTCATCTTAAATCTATGAATATCAATTATTCAATTACATAAATCAGTATTTTCAGTGACTTTGGAGAAACTATTAATCTTATCAAAGACAACTTGACAAAAAGAAAGTTTTGTGCACGGAAAAATTTCCGATTCTTATTGACCGAACATTTGTTTTTTCTGTTTTATGAAGGAGTTAATTTTAAAAATGATTACATAATGCATTTATTTTCATGGCCATGAGTATAAAAATAATAAGTCAATGCGTTCGGGCAAAAAAAAAAATTTCTAGTACCAGAATTTCGACCTGGTGTCTCCCAGTCCACAGATTACGGCAATAACCGCTCGACTACTGTGGTTAGTATGCAGTTTTTGTTACAGATTCGCAATATTATGCGTTGATGAACATGATTAAAATAAAGTAAATTTTATTCACCAATTATTTAACATTAAAAATTGTGTTGTTCTGTTACATTGTTCAGAAATTCACAGTGATTTTATGAAAACTAACAATACTATCAAGGTCAACTCTTATTGACTGTAGAGATGGGCGATACCGCATTGTGTCCTTTTCTCGCTTATTACAGCTGTCGTTTAGCAAGAGATAGAAGCAATATTATCTCTAATTTGACTAAAAGTCTTTCATTTTCTTTGATAAAAAGGTCTATTTTTGGTTTTTTAAAAATGGTTTTCTAGTTAATCGATTCATTGCTACAGCTATTTGATTTTCATGGCGATGAGACTACGATTTTGAAGAAAATAAGAAAAAAAAATTTCTCATACCAGAATTTTGACTCAGCACATCCCAGTCTATAGATTGCGACATTAATGCACTACTACTGCGGTTACTGTGCAGATTTAATAACGGATTCGCAATATTGCGCGTTGAAGAGAGCATAAAAATCAGGAAAATTTAAGTAAAACTTTAAAACTTGTATTTCACAATTACGTATGTCTCCACCAAAATCTTTTGAATACGAAATTTTCACGTAGATTCAAAGAATTAATGTGTAGATTTTATATCATACCATTATGATGATCGGCCGTCAGTTCAAACAATTTTTTTGCCGGAGTCACTGTTTTCATGATAAACATTTGCTGACGCAATTTTTCCAGACATTTTCATGTACATGCGATGCAACATTAGAAAATAAAAAAAAATCTTTCTGGCACCGGCATTTCGACTCAGCGCCTCGCACTTTACAGACTGCGGCATTAACCACACAGCCATGGTAGTTTACAAAATTGTTTTTACGGATTCGCAACATGATGCGTTTCTGAACAGAAATAAGATACTGAAAATTTGAGTCAGCTATTATTTAACCTCAACATTTGTATTTTTCAACTACGCACGTCTTCACAAAAACCTCTTGAATACGAAATTTTCACGTGGATTCAAAGAATTAACGTGTAGATTATGTATCATATCATTATGATAATTGGCCATTAGTTCAAAAATTTTTTTGCCGGCATCACTATTTTCATGACAAATATTTGGTAACGCGGTTTTTCCAGACATTTTCTGCAATAAGTGTCGTTTTCGATCTGCTTTTCAGCCAAGACGAAAATTTTAAATCGAGAAATTTAATTGAATCGTACTTGGAATTTTTCTCTGTTATTGTGTCTGATACCGACATCGAAGAGTTCATGAAAAAATAATGTCGAAAAATGAAAATTTTTTTCTTAACAAAAAGATAATAAATGTTCATTACAAACGTCGACACATTGACGCCAAAAATCATATCGATCAAAGTCCACAAACTATTGAATGAACTGAATATATGAATCAGCGTTCAAACTAATTTTCTTTATAAATCATACTTGATTCTACATTATTTTTCATGGTAAAAATCAGTAAAAATGTAAAAAGTCAAGGCTATTTCAGTTATTTCTGTACCCCTTAAGTCAAGGTTTTTTTTTAAATATGGAACAATTGAATTATTTAATATGAGGATCGACATTGGTGAAAAATTAAACAAGTTATCGATTTATCAGTCTGGAAGATCGATTATATAAAGGTAATTAAATTTCCGATTTTAAGCAGACAGTCAAATTTTACGGTTCTCATATGCAATTAATTTCATTGTACACAGGAATCAATTTACAACTATTACCATAAATTACAAAAATTTGCGAAGAATGCCAATCAACGTATCCCACCCGAAAAACCGTACACCTCTTTCGAAAACAAAACTCGAAAATTTTAAATGAAAGCCAAAAATAGAATATCGCGATGAATATGAAATTCGCTATCATCTCCAACATGCAAAATTTTCCATGACATTTTACTTTGTAATCATCGATTCCTAGAACTAGAGAAAAAATCGTAACAAAAACAGCACTTTTTCATGCACCGAGCACAGAAAATGATGCAACGAAAAAAATCAATGCTGCGCAATTGCAATCAGTTTTTATATTATCAAAACTCGCTCTCGCTCACCACCGCATATTTGCAAGTCCTGAATAAAGCCAGCAGAAATTTCCTTTCGGATTGATAACTCGAAAAAACCCAGTAACGCGCGCATGGATAATTTCGAGTGCCGATCGAAAAAATAAAGCGAACGAATTAATTGCCCGATAATGTGCGCAGACACACGATAACAACCTTCGCTGTTCTCTTTCCCAATCTCCTAAAAAATTCAGTCGGTATTTTGCCAACTCATCGCGTTACGAAACCAGATAATAATTGTACTGAATCTTCCCTCCGCCATGCAAAAATAACGTACCTGAAAGTCCCATGTCACCTTGTTGAAAGTGAGGACTCAATCCAAGGTGGACGTGCGAGGAGGAAAAATGATTGCCAAACGAGGGAAAAAAAGCCGGTTGGCGAATATCTCTTTCAGTTAGGACTCTTGCGACCACTTGTTGCTTCAAGGTCACGGGTTGGGTTCATTTTTCACGCTATCAAGTTCACTGGCACAGTACCGAATTTTCGGCTTTTCCCCGTTATCGGTATCGTCGACTCTCCCGGTTCGCGTTGACGTGTTTTTTCCTCCTTTTTTGTTTCCTTCAAGAACCGAGCCAGATAAATTATCGAGCTCAGTTAAAGTCGGGGTAACGAGGCCTTTTCTCGGTACAATAACTTTCCATCGGGAACGGACAAATGGCGCGCGTTAGATAATGCCATATTAACACCTCTTGCCCAGACTCCTCGACAGTCCGGTCACGACTGAGAAACAGCTGAACACAAAGATATATATTTTGCTTAGCGACTTGTATGGAAAATTGAAGAGGGGAGAGCGGGCCGATCTCTAGCTTTCTGCGGTTTTATTCGTGCCTTATTGATCGGATCTTGCGTGTCGTTGTTTTTTGATTGCACGCTTGATTTGTTTGCATTAGGGATGTGCCGGGCTTGCAATCTCGGCTAAATGTTGAGGCGATTTTCGCGTTAAATATTGATACTAAAAAAAATTTCTGTGATGGATTTAAGACGAAATTTGATAGACACTGAGGACGAATGTATTAGTTTAATGATTTGTTTAGTGGTAAGGGCGGTTGTTTGCTTAATCAGGCGGCGCAGGTTCGAGTCCAGGTGGAATTCGGAGATTTTATTAATAGTTGAAAATTTTTCAATATGGAATTCGAAAAATACATGAACTGGTAGAGTTTTTTGAATACTTTTTGTAATACGATATTCAGAATTTTAAATTCTATAAAGACCTTGAGCACTTTACACAAAGGTCTTTAAGGAACCTGTAAAATCTGAGTGTTCTGTTATATGGATTGTATAAGCCTCTTAAATGTCGAGTTATACGCATGTGATTGATTCTGATAATCTGTCGATCTCTCTCGTGTCACACTACGATCACCTTCTTATCACACTTCAATCACTGTCAGGTTTTACAGTGATATCATACTTTTTTATAACTTGGAAGTCTTTATAAAAAACATTATGTTTTCACCGCAAAATTTTTTGAAAAATTGGGTTTTCAATCATTTTTTTGATACAAAAAATAAATAATGTGTCGTTATTTACATTTTTTAAATTTTGTTGCACAGAAAGGAAGAAAAGCTGAATTATCAAGTAGTCAATCCATATAAATAGAAACAAGTTTCCCGAATTGCATAAATACTGATAAAGTACGAAAAATATGAGAAATCCATGAAGTTACTGTTTTCTATAAAAATCGGTAGAAATACTGGAAATCGACAGAATTTTTAATTTTTGAGCATCAGATTTTAGAATATTATTTAAAAATTAATGAAAACACTAAAAAGTTGTACAAAAATTTATTCATTCAGCATATTGGGATCATCTGCACCCCTCTATCATTACTTTTCAAATTTTTACCTACATTTCTCAAAATAAATACATTTTTTAAAACATACTTTCAGGGTTTTTTCGTTTTTAAAGCGATATATTAGAAAAAAAAATCAGTTAAATTTTTGCCCTTTTTATTAAAAATTTCATTAGATGAATTTTTTCGTTAAATCATCGTTTTTTAAGTTTTTTCCTTGGAATTTCAAATTTTTATCATACTTAAAACAGATTTTTTAACATATGACCTTGATATCTTGGAAAATTAAACTATGACGGAATATTCTAAATAAGGTAATTTAAAATGTTAAGCAGTTTATAAAAATATTATGATATGATAAAATTCTTCAAATTGCATAAATACTGACAAAATACGAAAAATACCAAGAGTGCTAGAAATTTATGTAGTTATTGTTTTTTACGAGAATCTGTAAAAATACTGGAAATACACAGAATTTTGAATTTTAGTTATCAGATTTTAGAACACTGCATAAAAATGTAAATACTATAAATCCATTAAAAACACTAAAAAGTCGTATAAAAATTTATTCATTTAGCATATTGGTATCATCTGCACTTCTCTGCCATATTCGATTATTTTTAAAATTTTTATCTTCGTTTCTCAAAATAAAAACGTTTTTTGAAACAGGTTTTCAGGTTGTTTTTTTCGTTTTTAAAGCGACGTTTTAGAAAAAAAAATCAGTTAGAATTTTGGCCTTTTTATTGAAAATTTCATTAGATGAATTTTTTCGTTAAATCATCGTGTTTTAAGTTTTTTCCTTGGAATTTCAACTTTTTATTATGCTTAAAACAGATTTTCTAACATATGACCTTGATATTTTGGAAAATTAAACTATTACGGAATATTCTAAAAAAGGAAATTAAAAATATTAGGCAGTTTATTTAAAATATTAATGATATGATAAGATTCTTCAAATTGCATAAATATTGACAAAATACGAAAAATACCAAGAGTGCTAGAAATCTATGAAGTTATTGTTTTTTACGAGAATCTGTAAAAATACTGGAAATTTCCAGTATTTTTCTACAGAATATTAATACTGTATTAATACTATTAATATACTGTATAAATACTGTATTATTCTACAGAATTTTTGAGTTCTAAAGAATCAGATTTTAGAACACTGTATAAAAATAAAAATATTATATTCATAAAAACACTAAAAAGTTGTACAAAAATGTATTTATTCAGCACATTGGGATCACCTACACCCCTCTACCATATTTAATTATTTTTCAAATTTTTATCTTCATTTCTCAAAATAAATACATTTATTAAAACACGCTTTCAGGTTTTTTTTCGTTTTTAAAGCGATGTATTAGAAAAAAAAAATAGTGAAATTGTTGGCTTATTTATTAAATATTTTATAAGATGAATTTTTTCGTTGAATCATCGTTTTTTTAGTTTTTTCCTTGGAATTTCAACTTTTTATCGTACTTAAAACAGATTTTTTAACATTTGACCTTGATATCTTGGAAAATTAAACTATTACGGAATATTCCAAAAAAGGTAATTCAAAGTATTAGGCAGTTTATTTAAAATATTAATGATATGATAAAATTCTTCAAATTGCATAAATATTGACAAAATATGAAAAATACCAAGAGTGCTAGAAATCTATTAAGTTATTGTTTTTTATGAGAATCTGTAAAAATACTGGAAATCTATAAAGTTTTCGAGTTGTAGAACATCAGGTTTTAGAATATTTTATAAAAACCCATGAAAATTTTATGAATACATAAAGACTAGAAAGTTGTACAATATTTTATTAATACTATAAAATATTTCAAATCCATGTCGACAAAATTTTCTTAAGAATCTATTAAAATACCTAAAATCTACAAAAATACTAGAAAATTCTCCAAATCGCATAAATAATAAAAAAACACGAAGTATACTTAAAAAGCACCGATATTCCATAAATATTAAAAATTTTTGTGGATACGAATTTCTTCAAAAATTTAAAATATGTAACTGAAAATTCATAAAACTAAATTCTACAACATAAAATTCCATAAGTTTATAGAGAAATTTATAAAAATACCAGAAAATCCTTCGAACAGTATAAATACTGTAGAAATATGAAAAATACTAATGAAAAAGTAATACTAATGAAATGCGAAAAACCTATAGAACTTTAAATTCTACAGCATCGAATTCTAGAAATTTGTATAGAAATCCATTAAAATACCCGAAAATCATACAAAATTTTATCAATACTAAAAAATACGGAAAATACTCACACGACTAACAATCTATTAAATTCTTTAAATCTACGCGGATAAAATTTCCTCAAAATGATATATATATATATTATAAACATTTGAAAAAAATTTGATTTCTCAAGCATTAAATTCTATAAACTCATAGAAATCCATACAAATACGAGGATTTACTTTACTTTCGAATGATTTTTCACTTTGAAAGAGTAAAAAATCACTTCAAGTTTGAATGACAGTATTTTGACTTAATTAAATTAACTTAAGTAAATTTTTAGTTCAGACAAACAAATCTAAATTAACAGAAACATAAATTTTTTTGACTGATAAAAAATTTGTTACATTCTAATAAAATTAGTTTCTCTGAACGAAAAAATTATATACGTGAACCAAATATTTCTTTGGTCAAATAACGATCAAACGTTTATTTGAACAAACTAAACTACTTTTTCAGTGTATACTAGATATCTTTCCTACAAACTTTTAATTGCTGGAATGATTTCAAAAACTCAACGTGACTAAAAATCCTTAAAGCAATATTTAAGAAATCTCAAGTCAAACAAAACGTCGATAAAAAGTTTGAGGACATTTTTTGATTACAGTTCATGATTAAACACGAAAAACTCAAGGTTATGAATGAAGCACAAAAATGCAATAATTCCAATTCTTCTTTTTTAAATCGCTTTAATTTCATGCCAGTGTGAGATAAAAATAATTAACAGTGACATTTTCGACCAAAACAATTCCACACGATCAGATATCGATTTATAACGTCATTGCATGATCTGACAATAACTTATCATGGATCTTACTTCTGTGCAAATAATTTTAGCCAACAATATTCAATCTTGAACTACTTTTTTCATCTTTTAGCAATGTATGTACGTCAAGTGAGTTAGAAATACGGAGATATTTGCAATGAATTCACGATTTCGATTTTGATCGTTAAGCAAAAACATTTTTTTCATAACTGAAAAAATATGAAAATTAGATATAGATATACATGAATTAGCTGCAAACGAGGTTTTTTTATTAGTAACTTTTATTGTAAAACATGTGAAATAGATGTATTTGATATTTACGTACATGAGATGTATAAGAATCAGTGATGTGACCCAACCAGCAAAGTCTTAAAAGCTGAGCAGCACTACCATCCAGCATAAAAGTGCTGTCATATCGCTCCTGAGACTTTGCTGGCTGGAAACGTATTTCTGGCAGTGATATGAAATTCTTTTGCGATATTTATTGATTGTGGATTTTTCCAGCAGATAGCGTTACTCGTGTATAAATATTCATTTAAAGCCTTTCTTTGTGCTACCGGCCGATAACCTTCAAAACCACATACGAAAAAAAAATCATCTGTCTGAAAACAGCTTAAAGATGTGCTATTTTGACATAACTTGTCACAATAAATTTCATTTCACAACTTGCCCGACAAATTTTTTCTGCTGTCAGAGCGTAACATTCCATTGCATAAGAATTGTGCTCTGGTAACAAACAAGATTTTGTGTGTCAAATTGTGTCAAAACAGCACATCTTTTTGCTGCTACAGGAAATCCTTTTTGAAGTGAAACTTCTTATGGCGCGCTGGGAGTGAAAACGGTGTAACAATTCCGTACCACTACAGTAAGCGTAAGCCTTAGCCGTAAGCTTAAGCGTAACGATGCACGCGCAGCATTAAAGGTTCCGGAACGCTGTAGAAAGAGAGCGCGGAAGAGAGCGACAAAGGATATGCCGAGGTAGTATTGTCAACCGCGCTGTCATTGACGTCAATTGACGTTTTGAAATGTTTTGGTTCATTTTGATATCGCGAAATATTTTGGGACCGCGATCACTGCGGTGAAATGAAATCATGGAGGTTTTGTTGTGTAGTAGGATGCGAATCTAGGGCAAATGATTTACAACGAAACGTGTTTCGTTTTTCTCAAAAAGTAAACATTTTCCTCCTATACGTCCCTAACCTTCTTTCACAAGAGACTTCATTTTGAAACGTTTATTTTGAATCATTTATTTTATCAGGAAGAG
>JAPYZL010127875.1:0-14947 GCA_030522825.1 Platygaster orseoliae
AATTTTGATGAATAATTTTAAAATATAAATATTATAAATGAATATAAATAATTATAAATAGATTTTATTTTAAATAAATAATTTTAATAATAAATAAAAAAATTTTTATCAAACAATTATTAAATATTTACTAATAAATATTTAAAAAAATATAAAAAATTTAAATTTGAATACTTATAAATAAATTGTATATTAATAATAAAAACAAATTCGAATATATATTTAAAAATTATTAAATATTATCTTGAGTTTCAGAATATGAATATTAAAAATTATGAGTTTCATTCTGAGGAACTTTAAAAAGTTAAATTTGACAAATTACATTTTAAAAACTGTGATTTTCTATGTAAAAGAATAGTATTTAAATGGAAAAATATGTTCAGTGATTAATGAATTTTACAATAATTTTCATATGAATAAAAAATTTTTATATGTGACCTGGAACGAGGAGACGAATCTGAGGTCCTTTTCCTCGTTTCAGGTCACATATAATAATTTTTAGCAGTTTTCGATAAATTCCATAAGTTTTTAAACATTATCAAGTTTTCATGATTAAATAAAATATTCAGACCATTTGCAGTTTTTTTCTTAACAATTTCTCAACATTTTTCTCTGCGTTAAATATTAGTTCGTTGTATATTTTTTTAGAAAATTTGAATATTTTTCCAGTAACGTAGATTTTAAAAAGCAATATTTTTATAACAGTCCTTAGAATCCTGAGAAATATATAATTAAAATATTTTAATAAATTAATGTTTATTAATAGCACGTGACATTAAAAAAAATATATATGTACAATTTTCAGTTTATGTAAAACTTTTTGTTTTTAAGAGTTAACGATTTGACTTTTTGACGACACTTTGCAGTTGCGTGAAGCTTGTGTATAATAAATATGGAATAATAATGATAATAATAATACAGTGGACAATGTAAAAGTGTCTCGCGATTGTAAAAGGAGCTGCCGAGGCCGCGGCCTTAAAAAAACATGTGTACGAGCAGTTACACGAGGCGAAAAAAAAAAAAAAGAATCGCGCTCTTTCCCCCCTCAGCTTTATTTCACCTCGTTCGCCCCGTATTAGGATGCAAACCTGCAACTGCGGTGCCACTGTCCTAATAATCATAATATATTATCATGCATCGCTACCTCGATTTTTCGTCCTCTCGAAATTTGAATGATTTTTCATCATCTTTTCCAGAGGCGTAGGCAGGAAAAATTTTCAGGGGGAGTTTTTCGAAAAAATATGTACATATATTTCCCACAGGATTTTATAATTTTTAATCCTTGAAGATGTGGTTACAAGAGTACGATTTTGCAATTTTTTTTTTTTTTTTTGAGACAAAAGTTGTATATTTTTTCATGTTTATACTAAATGTAATGGAATTCGATTTGTATTATTTTTTCAATTTTGAAAATCTTGAATAATTAAATTTCATTCAATTCATGGCATGTGGGAAATTCGGTAAATTTATGCATTTTCGTGTACGTATTTTTTCGTATTTTATCCATTTAAAATTTTCCAATGCCCAAAATTTCAGCTACAGTTGATTGTTAAATTATTATTATTTAAAGTAAGGGGCCGTTCACATATTACGTAACGCCCTGAGGGGGGGGGGGTCGAACGGTTTGTTACGAAGGGGGTGGGGGGGGGTACATTGTCTGCGTTACGTAACGTCGAACAGATACTAAAATAACTACCAATAGTTTAAATTTGTTGAATTTGTTACGTTACAGGGGGGAGGGGGGGGGTAGTGAGGTTTGTTACGTTGTGTTACGACCAGGGGGGGAGGGGTCAAAAAGGTCGAAAAATGCGTTACGTAATATGTGAACGGCCCCTAAGGACGTAGAAAAAAAAATGTTGGGGAGAGATGTTTTTAAAAATCTATCTTTTTTGAGTTTTAAGGGTATGGATTATTGTAATTCGTTATGATCATTATTTTACGAGAAAATTAAAAATAATTGGAAGAAAAGTTGAAAATTTTATGCAATTTTATGTTTGCAAACCGGTCTAATTACTGTCAATTTTTTCTGTTCGTTTCCTATTGTTAATTTAATATTGCTATGTGATTTTTCAACTGTCTATCGAGAGCTAATTGTTTTATTTATTGATAAGGGCTTGCGAGTCAAGCAAAGTTTTCCAGCAAATAATTTTATGCAATAAAATCAGGAAACCGATGAGCCGATTTTTTAATGTTTATTTCAACATATTTTCGACAATCCATATTTGTGTATTTTTTAGATTGTCATTATTTTAAACAATTTTCAAAAAATATTGAATAATATTTCTTTGTTTCCAACCAATATTTTTAATTAGAAAATTATTATTGAAGTTCCAATAAATACAAACAATATTATAATGAAATAAAGGGTTGAGGCAGAAAAAATGTTCATCAGGAGTTTTTTGAACAAATCTGTATAGATCATAGACATTACAGTATAATCTCTGTGACTTGAAAATCACAAAAATTGAGTTCAATTATATTGAATATGTATATGAAAAATCTTAAACTCTTTTCTCCAAAATGTGTATAACAAAGTAAAAAAAAATTAGGAAAACAATTGTTGGGAAATTAACGAAATAAATATGAAAATAAAAGTATGCAAAACAATACTAAAAATTCTATAAATTAGAAACAACAAAAAATAGGAAATATATAAATTGAAATTAACAACAAAAATATCACAAAAAAGAAATATTTGAAAAATCAAGAAATGGAGAAATTTTTCTCAAATTGAAAGTCGATTTACTGCTTTTATCAAGAAAAATACAAAAAAACATACGATTCAAATACAGAAAATATCAGAAATATTTAAGATGTCATAAAAAATATAAAAATAATTCACTAACCAAAATCTTCAAAAAAATGCATCGTCTGGAACATTTTTTTTAAGTTTTTGAGTTTTCAGCTTTTTTACGTTAGAAAAAATGATAAAAAACCATCATTCAAAATTAGAAAAAATCAAACATCACAGAAATTTTTTCAAATTTTACTTTGAATTTAACTTTTGATGACAGAAGAAATAATAAAAACCATAAAAATCTGGACTACAAATATTACTATTATTTTAAAACTCCGAAATTCGTAAAATTGAAAAATTCTATAATCGACACCAGATCGTCAAAAATTGAAAACCATCAAATCCAAAAAAAATATATTGTTTAAGATTTTCAGGAATTTATGAAATTACCGTATTTTATCCTAGTCATACAATTTTGTCGTATTTTTTTTTTTTTGTATTTGTATAGATTTCTTGGAATTATATGATTCATTATACAGATATCTAGAATTAGATAGTAAAGTATTGAAATTAACAACGATTTTGAGTTTCTAGTATTTTTAAATATTTCTTATTTAAATTGCTATATATAGATTGCTAGAATTTCAATTTCAATAGTTTTCCAGCATTTTTAAAGATGTCTTGGAAAATTATATCTAAGTAGATTTTTTATATTTTTGTACTTTTTCATGTTTATAAGATTCTATAGCGTTTTATAATATTTATATAGATTTTTGTATAGATTTTTTTAAATTCGGTGGTGTAGAATTTTAAGTTTCATAGATCGTTTGTATTTGTTCAGATTTTGTATAAAACAGTTCTTTCGTATAATTCTAATTCTTTTAGTATTTTTTTAGTTTTTTAGTAACTCGAAATAATTTTTGGTACATATCTGTCTAAATTTCTAAAATTCGATGTTCAAAGTTTCTCAGATTCTTAAAATTTTTGTACATTCTATTTCTTTTTCGATTTCTCAATTTTATTTTTTTCCACTTTATTGTAGCTAAAAAATTATAATTTCAATTCTATTTTTGAGTAAGTTAAATTAAGAACCCTAAATTCTACTAAAATTTAATAACTGACTGACAATCATTTTTTACGTTCTATAGATTTCAGTAAGTCCATTTTTTATCATTTCTTATGTTTACTGATGACTTCATTATAAAAATCATTATCATCAAGTCAACGCATTATTTTGTTACTGATTGCATTTTCATTGATTACGAGCTCATTACTCCTATTTTTTTTCAGTAATTTATAATTTATATAAATTATAATTTCAGTAGGTCCATTTTTTATCATTTCTTATGTTTACTGTTGACTTCATTATGAAAATCATTATCATCAAAGTCAACGCATCATTTTGTTACCGATCGCTTTTTCATTGATTCCAAGTTCATTATTCCTATTTTTACATGGAATAATAATTATTTAGCTTGATTTAAAGCATTTTTCGACCTTTTCGAATACTTTCAATTTACACAAATTGACACAAAGAATTTTTGGAATGTGACCGTGGATGAAAAAAAATGAAGGTACAATTTATTTGCAGTTGTTCCCTCGATCGAGAATAATTCTTGATTTCGGGAGAACGTATTCGACTTGCTCTCGCGTGCGTAACATGTTAAATAGCTAAATAGTAACAAACAACAACGTCGTTGCGCCCACTCGAGGTAGGATGATGTATATACTTAGTACCATGACGTCACACTACATTCTCATATAACCTGTGTAATCTGCAAAAAGAGAGAGAGAGAGACACAAGTTTCGTGACGCGAGACGGCGAATTCGTCAGGCGAAAATATAAATAATTATGTTTATTACTATCGTTAGAATACGTACTTGTCAAGTCTAAAAAAAAAGAACTTTTTCACGCTTGGTCAATAATACTTGGAATGATTCATCCATTGCGCTGCAACGAATAATTTTTCATCTCGTCCAAATTTTTCAATGATTGTTTCATTTGCGAGTGAATCATCCATTAGAAATTTATGCTTCAATACAATTTTTTTTCTATTGCTGTTCGAAATATGAACAAGGCAATTTTCACTTTTTGAAAATAAATACCAACAAAAAAACAAAAACAAAAAATTAAAGAAATTAGATGATAAGTTTAAAAATTCAGTTCGAAGTTTAACGATTCCTGTACATTTCCCTGAAAACCTTTTTCCCGAATTTCTATTTACCCGAAAACAGCCGATATATTATAAATAAACATAAATTTATGAAATTACGAAAATGCACTTTTTCGAAAAATTGTGTTGAATGTACGTAAAAAATGTGTTGTTTAAATAATATTACATTAATAAGGATTCTGCGAATTCAGGGAAAAAAATTTCGGAGAAATTGCCATTTTGTGAATTCGGGGAAATGTCGGTTCATTGCGAGGTTCAGTTTTTAAATGTTTTCTGATTTAAATATTTTGACAGCAAAAACATTCAAAAACAAAAATTACTAAAATGCGATTTTCAAATTTCAATGGAATCCGCTTGAAAGAATGTTATTCTTGGCACTTGATTTGAACCTGAGGAAAATGCAGTTTTTTTTTATCAAAAAAGTTGCACGTACACAATATTTTTTAAGTTACTTGAAATGTTGTGTGCGTGACTCTTTGTTATCGTCCTAAAATAAACGTTCAACTCTTGGTTATTTTTGTCGTATAACGATTGCCTGGACAAATTCCAAGTTAATATTAACGTTGTTTTTTATCGTCGCTTCGAAAAAAAATTATATCATGCCGATTTTTCAAACTTGCCCTTGCAGAGTTTGCGTGTATTTTTCAATATTTTTCATGTTTTTTTTTGCTGTAACTTTAATTACAGAAATACTTGATATGTTGGTTATATCCATGTTGATTATTTTTAGTAAAATTTTTTAAATGTTTTTTATTGAATTTTCAATAAAAAAAACTATTGACAATTTCCGTGAGATGAACCATTTTTTGATTTTATAAAATTTATAAGGATTTTATAAATTACAAAATATTTTAAAATTATTTACAATCTTTGACAATCAAGTTGACAGTTGAAAATTTAGAGGATAATGACATAAGGAAATAATGAAAAAAAGTATCTACGAGAAAAATTGTCAAAATAAAAATTTTTGTTTCACCAAATCGTCGAAAATTTTCATAGTTTTTTAGATTTATTAACATTTTTTGCAATCTAGATTTTAAATGAAATTTTGGGAAAAAAATATTGACGATTTCCGTAAGATAAATCACTTTTTGATTTTAGTAAATTACAAGGATATTGCGACTCACAAAGTTTTTTAGAATTATTGACAATCTTTGATAATCAAGTTCATAGTCGAAAATTTAGAGAATTAAAATTTCCAATAAAAAAAGATAAAAAGAATAAAAATATAAAGAAATAATAAAGGTAATAAAAATATTCACGAGTTAATTCGTGAAAATAGAAATTTTAGTTTTATCGAATTGTCAAAAATTTGCATAATTTATGAGATTTATCAACGTTTTCCGCAATTCTAGATTTTTAATGTAATTTATAATAAAAAAAAAAAAAAAAAAAATGAAAATTTCCGTGAGGAAAATTATTTTTTGATTTTAGGAAATTTTAGGGATTACGCGACTTAGAAAACTTTTTAGAATGATTGACAATCTTCGATAATCAAGTTCAAAAAACTAGATCTATATTTATATCGGCGCAAAACGTCATACTTTAGCACCTAAATGTACAAATAACTATTTTATACCTCAACCATCACCAGCGAATTTTTCACCTCATGCACAGTAACGCGAAAATTTCCCATTGTGCGTTGGGCAACGTGTAAAACTCCCACATAGGTCACGTGACGAGGGAAAAAAACGACGGAAAAGTAGCTGAAGGTGTTTTTTCGCTTTTTTTGCCCTCGTCACGTGACCTGTACAGGCGTTTCACACATTGCCCAACACAACTAGCTTTGTTGATGGTTTCGATATAAAAAAACGTCGTACTTTAGCACCTAGATATCTATTTTTATAAATTTGATGCTTTGTTGGCAGAATTTTCCGTTCGAGGAGGATGACGAGAGGAATAACGACGAGGAGGAAAACAAATCGGGTCGACGAAACGACATCCGATCACACCTGAACGGCCTCGCCGCCCGGCACCCGGAGTTGGCGGACCAATTGCTGGGCCCACCTTGCTGGGACGTACCGTTCAGCAAGTCCCAGTTCCGCGACGACTTGGGGTTTGGCGGCCGTCGCCGCAACAGCAACAACGGGTTCCCGTTTCAAGGTCAGCAGCAGCAACAGCAACCTGACGAAGACGCCCGTAGCCAAGCGAGCGGTAGCAGCGCCGCCAGCGGTGCCAGCGCCGCCAGCTCCCACAACAGCGAAACAGCCGAACCGTCCAATCATCATTGCCATCACCACCCATCCAGGAACAACATCCCCGAACAAGACAGAGGCTATCACCACAGGTCTGTAATGTTTTTCGTTATTTAACATGTGCCTCGAGTTACAAATGTTGGGTAATTTTCGGGAGATATTAATAATTGAACATAAAATATATAATATTAAATTAATTATTAATAATAATAAATAATAACGAATGAATATAATATAATAAAATAAGATAATCATAATTAAATTAATAATATAATTCAGATCATTTGAATATTAATTTGTTATAAATTATTTATTAGAGTGTAATTTTTATATTTAATATTATATTAAAAATACAAATTGTGTATTTAATAGAAAAAATTGAATAGTACTAATTGTTCATTAGAATATCATTTACTTGTAGGTATACTGGTAGTTATAGTAGAATATCATTTAGTTCATTTGAATATTGTTTTTATATCAATTATAATTGGGCTACAGTTTTTCTAAAAAAAAATTCTTCGTAAATATTTTTCTTCTGTTTCATTTGTTTTTTAAATCAATGTATTTTTCTAGAGTATTTTTTTCTATATCTTCAGTTTTCTCAATTTTGTGTATCGTATTATGGAAAAATGTAGTTACAATTTTCAAAACAATATTAATGTAATGTTTTATACTTAAATGTATACTAAATTTATATTAAATTTAAATTTATTTTTATTTTCATTTTACATATATTATGTTACTGTATATTCCATATTTTATTTTGTTCTATATCACATAAATTATATTTATATTTTTTATTTTATATTTCTATATTTTAGTTTTCTATTATATTTTATTCTAGAAAAATTAAGATATTAAAAACACATTTTTTTAATTTTTCCAGTAGAAAACATATTTAAAAAAAAATTGACCCACTACAGAAATTATTCATTAGAATATTATTTAATTCATTTGATTATTATTAAAGTAGAAATATGATTGAAGTACAGTTTTTCTAAAAAAAACATTTTTCTCTATTTCATTTGTGTTTCTTATAAGAAATATTAACATTGATAAATATCGATGTATTATAGAGTATTTTTCATAAAATTCGTGTATCATATTATGTAAAAATGCAGTGAAATTTTTGAAACAATATAAATGTAATTTTTATATTTATATTACATATTTTATTTTACTGTATATCACATACTTTATAGTTAGATTTTTATTTCATTTTCTTATATTTTACTTTCGTATTTCATTTTTATTTTTGAAAAAGTAAGATATGAGGAAATAAAATTTTTTTTTTATTTTGCCGTCAGTAGAAAAAATATTTTAGAAAAAGTGACTCACTAGCGAAATTACGCATTAGAATATTATTTTCATATTTAATAGTAAAAATCGAATATTACTAATTGTTCATTAGAATATTATTTAGTTCATTTGAATATTATTTATTATTTTATTATAAATTATGATTGTGGTACAGTTTTTCTATAAAAAATATTTTCTTCTATTTCATTTGTTTTTTTAATCGATGTATTTTTCTGGAGCACTTTTTTCTGTATAATTCAGTTTTCTGAAATTTCTGTATTGTATTATGTAAAAATGTAGATAGCATTTTTAAAACAATATCAATGTAATTTTTATATTTTATATTTATATTATGTATTTAAAATCTGATGTGATATAATATTTGTTATACTCTTGTGGACGCCATTTGGACATTTTTAGACACTATTTAGATATTTTAAGACACTATCAAGACTTTTTAGACACTGTTCAAGACATTTTTTAAGACGCCGTTTAAGACAATAATAAAGACACTAAGACAATATTTTAAGATACTGTTTAGGGCACTTTCAGACACTATTTAGACATTTAAAGACACTATCAAGACTTTTTAGACACTGTTAAAGACATTATTTAAGACACCGTTCAAGACACTATTTAAGACAATATTTTAAGACACTGTTTAGGGCACTTTTAGACACTATTCAAGACATTATTTAAGACTCTAGTTAAGACAATAATGAAGACACTAAGACAATATTTTAAGACAATGTCTAGGACACTTTTCAAGACACGGGTTGGAACACACGTTAGGACACTGTTTAAGACACTTTATAACACACATGTTAAGACACATGTCAAAATTTTGTTGCAGAAACAAGCCAAATTTCGGGCCTCAGCAACATTGCTGCCCGGATATGGAGGAGAAAAGCAAGCAGCAACGCAACCAAAGGTCCATGTCGGCTCCGCCGGAAAATCGCCAGCAACCGGACCAGCAACAGCAGCGATTCGTGTCCAGGGTAGACATCGCGCCCCAGCAACAGCAGGAGCAACAACAGCAACAGCAGGAGCAACAACAGCAACAGCAGCAGCAACAACAGCAACAGCAGCAGCAACAAAGAGATCGATCCCCGGCGGCGCCAAAAGCACAGCAGCAACAACAGCAACAAGGAGGGGTTAGGCATATACCAATTTTCGTCGAGGGCAGAGACGAGCCGATAATTTCCAAGGATGTTCCTGACGGGATGATGGGGGGCCCACCACCGAGTAGTTTTGCCGGCTTCCATCCCGAACCAAAAAGATCGTCACCTCCACCGACCTTCAGGAGACCCAAAGATTTCACTCGACATTTCACGGGGAGGAAAATGCCCGGATGGTCCAATTTCGATGATCCCTTTTTTCAAGAAAGAGCGTATCAGCCACAGCACTTTGAGCAGCATCAAAGGCGTCCACAAGGACCCGCGCAAGGTCCAACGGTAGGTCTAATTTTTTTGAAAAATTTTTTTCTTGGATTTCGGAAGAACTGCGATATCATACAACGTTTTATAAATACTGGAAAATATTTTTATAGATAAATATTTCTATAAAATATGTATACTATACATTTATGCGCGTAGATGTAATATTCTACAATTCTATTGAAAATATTGAAAAAATTAAAAACTCTCGTTCCTATCCCTTACACCCCTAAAATATATGGAAAACTTGCTTGGATTGCAGAAAAACCAAGGTCAGTTTCACCATTACCAACAGCCCCAATTCTGGCAAGACCAGCAGGAAAAAGCTCCTCGCGGCCAAGATCACCAGCAACAACAGCAACCGCAACAGCAAGCCCAACCCGAACAAGCCGCGCCAGAAAAAGAGCAGCAGCCGCAGAAAGTGAAACCAGTCGTCCCGAAAGATCCCTTGGAAAGGGTCGCCCTCGTCCAGCAAGAAGTCGACTCCCTCATGGAACAGGTGAAAAAATACTCGGGCAACTCGCGCAAAGACAAGGAGTACATTTACCTCGACGAAATGCTCACGCGAGAGCTCATCAAGCTCGACGACATCGAGACCGAAGGTAAAGAAAACGTTCGGCAGGCCCGTAAAAAGGCCATCAAAAGCATACAGGACTGCATAAGTCTTCTCGAGTCGAAAGAAGCCAAGCCCAAGGTCAACGTCGAACCAGAAGATGAAAACGAGAAAAAGACTTGCCAAGTTCCGGAAGTTATGGAAACGGAAGCAACGCAGCAGCAACAACACGCAATTCCGTTGCCGCCGTGTTCGCCATTGCCAGAAGCGAAACCCGAAGAGCGAGTTGACGAGACTAGTCAAGATGAGGTTGTTCAAGGTCAAGTTGTGAAGGACGAAGGAGGGGTAGGAGGGGAAGGGGAAGACGCGGGAAAGGAGGTTGCGAAGCAAGAGGGGGAAGGGGAGGAGGTGGTGGCTGGGGCCGAGGGGGAAGGGCAGGTGGAGGATAAGAAGAGGAGGGGGGGGGACAAGAAGGGGAAGAAGAAGAAGAAACCGGAAGTGTCGGAACAGCCGATACCTTTGCCCCCGCCTCCGAGTTTGTAAAAGACGAGGGGAGGTTGCTTTTGCCATTTTCAGGGAGAACTTAGGCCTTTTGTACTTGGAGTAAGGTGATTCGCCTTGAGTTTCGAACGTTTGGAATTGAACGAATAACGAAAATGTAGATGGTTCTTTAGGTTGTGTTGAGTATTTCGTTCATTTTTAATAACAGTTGTGATTTTAAAATGTTTTTTTATACTTTAAGCATCAACAGCAAATTTCTTACCTCATGCACAGCAAGAATTTTAGGTTCTGTTGGGCAACGTGTAAAACGCCCTCGTCACGTGACCTGTGCAGGCGTTTTACACATTGTCCAACATAACCTAAAATTTTTTCACCTAATGCACAGCAGAAATTTCACATTGCGTTGGGCAACGTGTAAAACGCCTTCGCAGGTCACGTGACGAGGGCAAAAAAAGACGAAAAAGTAGCTGAAGCCATTTTTTTGCTTTTTTGCCCTCATCACGTGACCTGTGCAGGAGTTTTACACATTGCCCAACATAACCTAAAATTTTGTCGTCGCTCCACGTGAGGTAAACAACTCGCTTTTGATAACAGTTTGTGATTTTAAAAAATTTTTCTGCAAAATATGTGAATCATTTGCAAGTAACAGGTATTTTCTTAAATGAAAGAAAAAATTTTTTCCTCGTAATGTGTGGAATTTTTTTCATTTATAGTATTGTTAATTGTTTGTTTGTTCGTTTGTTTTTTTTTTCGTTAAATTTTATACGTTTGGAACTTGAGGTACATTTAAAGTGGGAGGAACGATGATTGTTTTGTGAGTGCCAGAGCAGAACTTTTTTTTCTGGAATTTTTCAATCACTAGATTTGCAAGTTTATTGGGGGGTGTTCGTAAATTTTGGGTATTTTTTGACACCTCCCTTTTTCCTTGAGCGAATCATGAATATTTTTTACATTTTTTTTAATGTAGGAATAATACAAGTAATTTGAAATTAAATTACTATAAGTTCAAGTACCAAAGTACGAAATTGCTACTACTTTTTAATATTACTTGAAATTTTAGTGCACAAGTTCATGATTACTATAAATTAGAAACTGTTAATGACTTTTTACATTTTTCGTTGTCTTTTTTCAATACGAAATCAAGTCATTGAAATTTTTACTTAAGGAGTATGAAATTTCGATTTTAAAATTCAAAGTCAAATGGCTAGAAATTTTGGGCCCAACGTGCATATTTTGAAAATTTCTAAGTTTGTTGCATGTATTTTCAATTTTCTCTACATTCTTAAAAATTCTGAATTAAACTAAGAAATTATATTCAAAAATACTAAAAATTTTGGAAGTAATACATTATTTTTGCATTTTTGCATTTTTGCATTTTTTTTTCAAAATTAAAATAAATCCCACTTTGAAACTCAAAAATTGCAGTAAATTAAAAACTGTAAGTTCTTTTAAAAATTTTCATCCTCTTTATGTAAGTTAAAAACAAATCACCATAAGTTTGAGTTTTAGGTTATAAAATGACAACAAATTTCAACTTTTGTTGATATTTTGTTATATTTTGCAAGTTCAAAACTTTTTCTTACATTTTTGAAAATTCAAAATAAAATAAAACACTACAAAATTTTTAGTGTAAAAAATATGATGCTCAGAATGTCATTAATAATTTTCAAATTGTGCGTTTTTTTTTATCAAACTCTGCAATATATCACTTGAAGCTTATGTTAAATATTTAAAAAAATATATAAAATTTACGGACGGCCCCTAATTATAAACGCAAAATTCCTGCTCGTCTTAATGAAACGTCGGAGCTAGCGTCGTTGGTTTTATCACGAAGGGCCTTAAACGATGTAAGGATAAGCTTCCATGTATATTTTTTATACATATAATTACAATTGAACGATTAGCGTACGCTTAAATCGACAACGAGAAACAGTTTTTATCGCGTTTGTTTTTCATATGTGAATTTTTTTCATGCCTCTGGTCAACGAAAAAAAGAAATAGATGTATCGACTTTTAGCAATAATAATTACCTCTTTATCGTAGTCGCTATCGAAATTCTTGGCATACTCTGCGAGTTGGAACCAAGTATTTTAGAACCTACGAGAAATCAGAGTTCGCGGAGCGGACAATTTTTAATTTATTGGAATGCCTGATTTTATGGGACAAGAATGCTCGAAAATAGTTGCCGACTCAATTTTTTTTTCCAACGGTGCAATTATAGTGTTTCAACCGTAATTTATGGAGAAATTACAACAATGTGTGAATTGAGATTGTGCAATTGTCGGTATAAAATTATCATGTTAGTAGAATTCTGTAAGCCTGTGTCATGTTGAAAAATATATATTTCGAAAATTGTCTTTAAACGTTGTTTTCTAGTGTTTCGATGGCTTCAAAGGCACCTTTGGGTGTTTTTTCAAATCGACTAAATCTTCGTCGTGATTATCCTCGAAACAAATTTCGCAGTAAATTTTCATACAGCCACGACAGTAGACCATTTTTTCCGTGTCTCCACAATCGTCGCAGCATGGATCTTCATCCTCGTCTTCGCTCATTTTTGTTTCCTGTTATAAGTTAATGAGACATTTTGAAATGAAGGTTTTCTAATTATTATTATTAATTATTATTACTTTTTCCAACTCTTGTTCATCGTCAAATTGGAGCCCGAGTTTGGACTCTAACGCTGCTTCAGCCAGAGCTTTTTTTATCATATTTTTTGTGACTGCATCAGTGTCTTGAATTTCCATACTGGGTTTGGAGGAAACCTATAAAAGAAAAAAAAGTTTGTGTTTATGAATTGGGATTTATAATTTTGAAACTGAAGTAACTGAATTATTAATAATTAAGTGAGAATTAAGTAACTGAAAGTGTAAAAATTGTTCTTACTTTCGATGAATCGAAACCTCTCAGGGAATCAAATCTTGCCTGAATATCAGTGACTGAATCGTTTTCCAATTTCATTTGATTCATGCAATTTGCCATGAGTTCCTCGGTTTTTTCTTCATTGGTTCGAGTGTCAGTTTTGTGTATCTGAAAATAAGATTCGTGTGGATTTGGCACCCAAATTTTTGAAAAACGTGTATTTTTTTAGAGTTCTGGATAGCTTGTCAATAGTTCTGGAGTTCTTGAAAATGAAATCAATAGTTCCGGGCAACATCATACCCATTTTTCTCTGGAAGTTTCCCATAACTATTGATTTCATTTTCAAGAACTGCAGAACTATTGACAAGCTATTCAGAACTGTAAAAAACTACACGTTTTTCAAAAATTGGGGTGCCAACTTCACTTGAATGAAAATAAGGGTGAAATGCAGAAATAATGAAAACCTATGAATTTAATGTAATGTAATTTTACATTGAATGATTTTTCCATGTCTTGATCTTTCAGTAATGCCAGTCTACGCTGAATTTCAGTGGTACTTGGCGGAGTTGCGTTCGTTTCTTCGTTTTTCAGTTTCATCAAGCGATCAACTATTTCGTGATCAGCTGGTTCCAGGCCATTTTTCAACTGATCCCAGTGAGAAGTGGTTTTGTCGTCGTTCTCTTTTTTTTCTTGTTTGTAGACGGTTATTGGAGGCTTGGATGGATTTTGTAGGCTATTCAATCTAAATGGTATAATGCAAAATGTAAGATTATTTTTGGAAAATTAGTTTCTTTCTCAAATCTCAATTTATTTTTCAAATATATTTATATATAATAAATTATAATAATAAATAAAATTTATAATATAAATATGAATATATATATATATATATAATATTTTTCGAATTATTCTTTATTTCTTTCAATTTTTATCATTTTCATCAGTTAATTATTTTTGTATTATTTATGGCTTCTAGAACATTTCTAATTTTTTCGGTATCATTCCTGATAGAAATAGTAAATCAACTTAAAATTTGAGGATAATTTCTTGGACTCTTAATTTTTTTAAATATTTTTCTTTTGCCATAATTTTGTAATTACAGTCGTACCCCCCGATTTGTCACCTCGGCGGAGCGAAAGCAGCCGCCGAGTTTCTAGACCTGTCCAAGCTCATGTGACCAATCAGATTGAAGC